>JAAGNO010013674.1:17346-42466 GCA_033439905.1 Ceryle rudis | reverse complement strand
CAGGCACAAAGTGGAACACAGTTCCACCTAAGCATAAGGAGAAGCATCTTTGCTGTGAGGGTGACAGAGCCTGGACCAGGCTGCACAGAGAGGCTGTGGAGTCTCCTCCTCTGAGGACTTTCAAAACCCACCTGGACCCGTTGCTGTGCAACCTGCTGTAGATGAACCTGCTTTACCATGTGGGTTAGACAAGGTGATCTCCAGAGGTCCCTTCCAACCCCTACCATGCTGTGATTTTGTGACACAGGGCTCATTTCTCCTAGTGTTAACTTTTCACATTTCCTTAATTTAATTCACGTGTTTATTTCAGCAGTCCTCAAAAATCGAGTATGAGGAATAAACTCTTCACATCATTCAACACAAAGCACAACCAATTTCATACAGCATTACGTAAGTGAATTACACATAGCTCTTCATTCTGATTTGAACGATCATGAAGATCACAATTCCAGAAAAATTAACATCTAAATCCAAGAGGTCCCCACCCTGCCCTCTGTATTTATGACGTTGCTCACAGAGGTGGGATCATTTTTTAATTCATATTTATCTATTTTACACTGTATACAAAAGTGAGTCAGTAGGTGGAAACGCAGAGGAAAGAGTGCTCGGGAGCCTTTCCTGCCACTGCTACGAAAATTGGACGGTTGGCTTGATGCATGAAGGGACTGGGTTGGGAGGAAACACAGACCAGTACCTCAGCCTCTCTCTATTAATATTGAGTGGTAAGTTGTGCCTGTGTCTGTGTCACAGTGTCTGTAACACAGCAAGGTCTGTTTTGTTTGCCCATCAGTCTCTTCTCCCAGATAACCAAAGCATGGGCAATGTATTTCACAGCAGTTAGAGTGATCTAAATTTGTACGCCATGAGCTCACCTTGTTCTCCCCCAACACTTCCCTCCATTGCTATGTGTTTCTGTCTTCTTCAGGACTGTTGGCAATACAAGGATGAGGTGAGCTGTTCAGAGAGCTGGATTGGAAACTTGATCTAAAATCTCACAAGATATTCTCTTAAAATTTCCTAACAATCTCTTTGTAGCCACCAGCTCATACAAATAGGATCTGGTTTTGTCTTCTTCAGCAATTTAAACTGTGACACGTCTCATTCTATTATTTTGTTTTTCATAGTAAATAAAAAACGCCCATAGCTGTGCATGGGGGGAGAGAAGTGACTCTTAACTGGGAGTGCTGTAGGCTGCCTGCTCAGCTTTCCCCTGTCCTGAGACTGGACCCAGTGCCAAGGCAACAGCTGTTCCCTCAGGTAAGGAAATCACACTAGTGTGCTAGTCAGCTGAGAAACAAGTTCACTTTAAATGTCTAACTGTCCTTTTCAACATTTATGAATGCTGTTCCTTTGCCATAAAAGTCTCCTGGTTTTCTGCCCACTGACCAGAACTAGACTTTGTATAAGATGGAATGCTCCTTACAATATCCGGGAAGACAGAAAAAGGTAATGTATTTTGGATGAGTTGTTACAATCTGAAAATTAGACAGTCTGCTATTGTCTGATGGTCTGAACTTCCTTTCACAGGAGTAGCCTCTCTATTGGTCCTGCCATTCCTCTTTGTGGCAGCATGACCTTTCTGCTGAGGAGTCCGGCTTCCCATGCACTAGTTCCTTTGACCTTTATGGGAGCTTCGGTAGAATGACTTAGAGGCATAATCAGTGTACTTCACTATTATACTCAGATACATAACAAAACATTTGTGTAGATGATTTCTGGGTATTTGCAGCAATAAAACAAGTAGAGCAATAAATAAGGATTATTTCTGAGTGGAAAACCTGAACAAGTAAAAAAACCAAAGTGAATAAATATACACATGATAACGCCACAAAAGTTACACGCAACTGTTTGACGAATGCAGGGCTCAAACACATTTTTCCTTCCTTATTAGGTACCAAGGCTATTTGCACTTTTGCCATGATTGTTAACCATGCACTCTCCCGCCTTCCTCATCTACTACCAGCATCTGACAAAGGCTTCCTTTCGCCTTGAAATACAGTAGTCTAAATTCAGTTTGAGCCTTGCTTTTCTAGTAAGCCATACTGAGAAAAATCCCTTTCCTGGTTCTCCAGAGAGAAGTTAAACATAAGAAACAGATTTCTTAATTTTCCTAGCTATGAATACTTTAGTATCATTTATTTATTTTCACGAGTGAACTTCTACCTTAAAATAATACAAAAAAGTGTCACAGGCAGGAAAGCAATGTCAATTATTATTTTCTAATGCAAAATAACCTCCAAAATTCAAATGGATAGAAGAAAGAAAACCTTCTGGAAATTCTGAAAATTGGAGAAAGTTATGAAACCTCAGCTAAGGCGCTTGCTCTGATTGCTAGACGTTTGGGCAAAATGACAAATTCATTCTGAGAACTACCCATTTGCTTAAAAAAAAAATATGCCAGTAGCTCCTGAAAATAATGAGAATGAAGTAGATACGACTCTTAATTTACATGTGCTTTGCATATGGGAATCGTTAAGAACATTAGTGGCATTGGAAGCAGCAAATTTAGTCTTAAACTCCTGTATGTATACTCAGAAGAGCTCGGTTTCTTTATTTATCTGAAAGAATTCTAATTTAAACACTCTACAGACTTGTTTATAAAGACATATGAGTACAGAAATATATGACCCATTCATAAAATATTTCCAAGAAGAGTCTTTTAGGAAGATTAACTAAACTTTTAATATTTTTTTTTTAAACTTCAAAGTTCTCTTAAAACAATTTAGCAAAGGTCTGCATTTCCATTTCTCTTGCTCGTGTATGTCTTTCAAAATATGCCAAATTGGATGAAACAATAGTAATCTAATTAGCGGGTAAATGAAATGTTCAGCTTAAATTCAAATGAAAAGAACAAGTGGATCAATAAAAGTGGAAAAACTCTTAAACTCAACAGTACAAAACACTATTATGGACAGGAGGGAATCACAAATTAAAGAGGCTTATGAAATTTAAAAAAAAAAAAGACAAAATGTAAATAGTATTTGCTACTAGGTATGGTTTCTGAAAGTAGGCTGCATGCGGACCTTGTGCTTACACTGAAGGCAGTAGTAAGAACCTCACTGAATTAACAGAGAACAGATCTAAGCCAACGGCAAACACTTTCAAGATCCCACCTCTAATCATGCACCAAACCATCAAATGATGAAGCTTTCATATTCCTTCACACAGCAAAAAACAATCTTACTACATCATTCTCTAAGAACCTAGTAAGGTCAGGGATTACTTGAGGTATATTTAATACATAAAGCATCAATGTTCAATATGCTCAGTAGAAAATGTCCCATACAGAGTTAAAAACAATGGCCTGCATGGGTAACTGTGGCAACATTTTTGAGACAGAAGTCAAGACATATGGCTAGGATGAACATTAGCAGCAGCTGTCACAACAGGCAAGGTAGCAATGATTTAGTCATGAACTGTCATGACAGGATCACTAGGAAGACCACAGGTTACCTAACAGATGGATTCCAGCTTCTCTTTGAGAATTCCTAACACTGGTCAGCTGTTTGGAAGACAACTGTCTAAACAATGCTCCTTTCACAGAACCAAATTTAAGGTGTCTGTGCTTCAAGCCATTTATAGCAAGAGGAAAATCTAGTGTCTTAAAAACAATGAAGAAGATCATGTTGCCCATCTGGGTTTTGGGAAACAAGGCCCTCAGCATATTTCAAACCAGTACCTTTAGAACACAAACACAACTCTATCTCTCTCTGCCACCTTATTGAATCTGTTCTGGTTTATAGAAATCATTAATTATAAATTAAGTAAGAAAAGATTCTACTTGAAAATGACTGGTCTTCACAGTGTGTTTCCACAAAACATCAGCCAATAATGAGAAGATGACATGAAATCATGGGACTAATACAGAGATGACATTCTCTCTTATGTTAACTGGTTACCTTGGAAAGAACCAAGGACAAATCTACCAAGTGTTGGTTGATGTGTATCAGCAGGCACAAAAGCAAAATTGTGTGTTGGAAGGACCTACATGTTGTCACCAGCTTGGGGCCTTGACAGGCTGGGAAACTGGGCTGACAGGACCCTGAAGTTCAACAAAGGGAAGTGTGAAGCTCTGCGCCTGTGGAAGAACACCACCATGCACCAGTATATGCTGGGAGCCACACAGCTGGAAATCAGCTTTGCACAAAAGGCCCTGAGGCTTATGGTGGACACCAACTTGAACATAAGCCAGAAATGTGCACTTGCAAAAAAGGTCATCAACAACCTGGGCTTCGTTAAGCAGAACACTAAGCCAACAGACCCTTCCCCTCTGCTCAGCCCTGGTGAAGTACATCTCAAGCACTGTCTCCAGTTCTGGAATCCCTGGTACAACAGACATGAACACACTGGAGAGAGTCCAGCAAAGCACCATGTAGAGGATTAATGACCTGGAGCATGTCTCCTGTGAGGAAGAGGATGCAGGATCTGGGAATGCTCAGCCTGGAGAAGAAACGGGTTGGGGCAACCTTATCAGTATATATAAGTACTTGAGAGGATGCAAAAAGGGTGGAGACGGGATCTCTTCAGCGGTGCCCAGTGACAGGGAAAAACGCAACAGGGACAAACCGAGACACAGGAAATTCCATTTAAATATAAGAATTTTATTTTTCCTATGAGGGTGGTTCAACACTGGCACAGGTTTCCCAGAGAAGCTGGGCAGTCTCCATTCATGGGAGTATTTGAAATCCAGCTGGACACAGCCCTAAGCAGCCAGCTCTAACCGACCCTGATTTGAGTAGCTGGCTGAACTAGATGATCTCCAGAGTAGCCATCCAAGCTAAACCCTTCTGTGATTCTATGCTACTAGAATACCTGTGGAAGAAAGTCTGATAAGAATATGTAAAAATGTGTATTCTGGTCTTCCGATTAGAAAGTATAAGCTAAAGTTCTTTAGTATGGTCACCCTTCTGTTAAAAAAACACCAAACCTCCCATAAATATTATTTCCTATTGTGGGATCTGAATCATGTCCTGAAACATGAGACATACAGAAGAAGTTTAGCAGTGGAGAGTGTTTTATGGATTAGGAACATTCAAATATAAGATCTATAACAAGTGGAAAACTATACATCTACAAATAAGCAACACTTTACAGGAAGTAAATTAAAAGATAAGAGATTTTTCTGCTTTTGTTGTTTGGGGTTTGTTGTTGTTTTGGGGTTTGGTTGGTTGGTTGGTTGGTTTTTTTTTTAAAAAAAAAAAGGGTAGGCAAATCAATTTCATTAAGAAGCAATTTTAAATCTGGAGAGCTAATTTACATGATGCATAATTAGTGTATGTAGGCAATTGCCATGAGATATTATCTAATCCTGAGATTAACAGGATTAATAAAAAAAAGAGTAGATAGGATAGAGTATAATGGTAATAAATGTCCCTTGTGTTCAGAGTCAAAATTAAGAAAGAAACCCAATCAGGTTCCAGTAAAATACATTCCAACTTGACATACCAAAAGTGTCAAGTAGTGATAAAATCTTTTCTGTTTCCAAAGCACCTGATACTGACCTTTCTGTCACTTGCCTGGGATTTTTGACAGACTAATCACAAGGCTCAAAACAACCCTTGAGATGTAGCCTATCCTAAGGAAGGAAACTCTACCATTGCCATTATGCACTCGTATCAGATGACCTCAGTTCTCCTTGGGTAGTTATCCGTAGTCATACACCAAAGACTTAAAAGATCTGATTCCCTGGTCTGGAAAGCTGACTATAGTTTGGGGACTCTTTGATATATTTTATTGTCATCACTGAAAAATTAATAGATGCAAGTTACTCCAATATGGGTAATAGTTAAATTATATATCAATCCACCTCTATTGGGCAGCTTGCCATTCAAAATAAAGATGGCATATTACCCTTCTCTGAGGTAGTAACTTCTTCTGTAACTTCAATTTAATACTCTGTCACGGGCAATTTTTCATCCCAATAGTCAATGCACCAAAAATTGTAAAATAATGAATTCTGAAAAATTATTACATCGAATGTAGTGGAACCAGTATACATGAGTTTACAGAACTGGTGATATATAAAATCAAGGTAAGAATTACATTTAAGTTAGACGTAAAGAATGAAGCTACTTGTTTCTATAACATGAAAAGGTTGAGTCGTTTTCAAAGAATGAACAACAGAGGGAGGAAAGACAGCTTTAGAAGCTGAAGAAGCATGAGAACAGATAGTAGTCTACAGGAAAATATTCATAGGACTTTATACCAATAAGCATACATTTGTAAAAGGTAAGCATCATAGGGACTCAAACTGTGCAGAAAGAAAGAGATCATTTTAAATACCAGACTTCAGGCCTGACCTTCCAGAGGGTATTTTCTAATATAAAAGATGAGTTTGGTAGTCTTGCAGGTAGAGAGCAGAATAAATATTCCAACTACGCATTTAGTGTAAATTAGGTAAATTAAGTTACAGAGGTTTGCCAAGGTACTTAGCCTATTAAATGTGTTTGCAGGCAGTAGAAACCTCAGCCTTGCTGGTTTTTAAAGGAATTTATCAAAAGACTTACCTAAGGCTCTCAGGAAATAGAAATCTTTTCTTATATTTCTATCAGAATTCACCAAACAGCTTTTGGTTCTGGCTTAGAATAGTATCATAAATTATGATTGGTGATCTTGATCTGCCTCTGACTTAAAACTGACTTGTCAAGTTAAGGCACGCACCAGTTTTCGTAGACCTCAACAAACGGCGGTATGATTTAGCTATGAGTTTCAGTTACTTGTTACTCTTCGGTGCAAACAGCCAAGCATGATTAACATGCTTGGACTTTCAAGACTATGAAAAAGATCAGATATGCTGGAAATAATGTCAAAATTAAACAGAGGTATTTTTATTCAATTATAGCTCGCAGACTGAAAGGCAAAACCTCTTCAACTTGTAGAAGACTCTGTGTACCAAACATAATTCTTTGCAATCAGCACATCAATGAGAGAAGAATACAACGCAGAGGGAAGGAAGAGAGCATGAGCTAAGAGGTTCTCCCAAAAGTCACTCTATGGCTGTAAAAAAAGCCAAACAAAAGAAACCCCAAAATTATAAAGAAATAAAAGTACAGTGAAATGCAAACAAATCAACAAAAAAATAAACCCCCAACCCTACCCCAGAAAAAAAACAAACAAACTTTTCAGTCGTGTATCCTATTTCATACTATACAACTGGGAGGAGAACTGCCAGAAAAATACTTTTCACTTCATGTAACTTCATTTAAAATGCAGTGCAAGTGAAAACTGCTCTAGTATTAGCTGATGGAGTAACAAGCAAAGTGGTGGGTGCAGCTAGATAAGCAGTCATGTTTCCAAACCGTTCAATCACAGTTTAGAGGACATCCATTAGTAAATTAAACCCCTGTCCCATGGAAAACCTGCTCAGTTCACATAGTTCAAACCAAATCAGGACTGAAGTGGTTTTACTGATTTATTAATTAGGTGTAATTAACTGAGAATCAGTGAACTATATTCAGGATCAATATTAGCAAGACGACAGATAAACCACAATACTATTGCAAAAGTTAATAAGCAACAAAGCATTTTCTAAATACCTTCTATAATCTCAATAAATCTTAATCCCTCCTTTTATCCCACACACAACGATACATGCTCTTGCACCACTTCAGAGGCCATGGGCAGTGCGGATCCCCCTCATCGGGGAGTATGGGACACCCTGCCCACACCCCCTGCTCTGGAAGGTGTGAGTGAGCTTGCTGCCCCTCATCCTCCCAGAGGTGGGTGATCCCACAGCCCTAGGGTGCAAATCTCTACATGCCCCCATGATGACTGTGGGCAAGCTGGAGGCAGTGGCTGGGAGCAGAAGCAGTGCCTGTTGGGGGGGGGGGGTGCCCATGGCCCACGGGTGTTTAGATTACTTTTTTTTCCCAGAGGCCTCTTAATTCTTCAGTTACTGTTTAATCAGACTGATGGTTGTCCTCCTCTTTACCAGATCAGTTTTGGGCAAACGCCCACTCAAACAATTTGGGCATCCCACTCATGCACACTCTTACAGGCATGTTCCTGTCTTGCTGGCTGCTGTTATTCTGAACTCTTTGCCAAGGCTGGGCCCACCAAGTGTTGGTGATAACACATGAAGCCATTAACCATCAAAACATGCTATGAAGATCACAAGTGGCAGTGAGACAGAACTGGTTTGTGTCTATAATTTCTATGCTATTTTCATATTTGGATAAATAAAGTGTAGCCTGAAGCTACAGAAAAGAAGTAGCAAATCTTGTTACCAAAATACAGCATCTGCTTTTTTCTATCTTGCTATGACTTAGGGTTTTTGAACAGCAAGTATCAGCAGTTAATGGCTGACCTTTATATTCAGGCTTTTCTGTCATTTTACAAACATTTTAACCATTTCGAGGGAGAACTGAAAAAACACTTTTTGAACAGAAAAGAGTATGACTGCGCAAACAGAAAATATTTACAGCTGTACTGAAATGCTAAAGAAGGCTACATGATACAAGTCACGGCTTTGAGACTGCAGAAGTGGAGCAGTTACGATGCCACTACAGAGAAAAGAAGGGTAGAACAAGTTTAGTTATTATCAAAGCGAAATCGTCAATTCCTTCCCTTTCGTACAAGCTTTAGTGGAGAATCAGTAAACACATCGATGCTCTACGCTTAGTTAAGGGCTGTATATATTTGTCGTGCTTCTGCAAAAGCCTAAACCACCCAAATTAAAGGTAGTTCGATGCATGTGAACATCTGTGTAAAGAAAAAAAAAATCCATTAAAAGCAAATCATTATTTTTCAGGGTGGCTTGGTTTTAATGACAAAAGCAATTTTTACTTCACCATTCAGAATGTCTGTGTTCTCACCCTTTTAGCTCAGAAACCATTGGACTCTGAGAACAAAAATGGAAGAATGTGACAGACTAAAACAAACCCAGTGACACTGTTGATTCACCTCTTGCTTGATAAACTGAGGAATCACGATTACACATGTGCATGAGAACGGGATACATCTATACTTTCCAGTTTACTCATGGTTAAGCAGAGTAGCCTTATACATTTAAACTGTAGTTACATGTGCATGGTCAGTGAGCAATCAAACAAATCTTACAATGCAAAGAATGAAATGAATAGTTATTGATGGATAATTCTGCACTCACACTATCTTACAGCTTGAGGCACTATGCTCTATCTTCCTCTAGTGGTAAGAATTTTTTCCCCAATTTCATATGCATTTCATTAAATTAATGTGGATTCCCACAAAACAAACAAAAAAGCAACCAAAATCCGAGTAATTTCAACTTATAATTGTTGACCTATTATTCTTAAAAAGTATTTTGTAGAAGATTGAATTTTAAATGTTGTCTTTAGACTTTTGACATTATATATTCCAGTACCATGCTGTGTGTCAGCCTTCTACCTGTTGGAGTTCACTCTAATTTTCTGCCTCACAGAATTTAAAATGGTATTGGTGTATTTATGAATTTGTAAGCCATTCCAGGTATTCAAACCATTCTCGTATATACTTAGTACACAAAATTTCTTTTGTTCATCAGGTAGGTGTCAGGACAAATTGCAGTGGAAGGCAGTAGATGGATCCATCTATCCACTCTATGTAATTTTTAACTGCAGAAATTTCATAGATGACTGATGACAGCCAACATAGATGACTGATGGTAGCCAATCGACTCCCATGTATTTTTGCCACGCTGTCAGAGAAACAGGAGAAAGCGTCTGCAATGCTGTTCTGCTATATGAACTAGGAGACAGTAGCAGGAGTGGGGGGGGATCCTCCTTGTCACCCATGTAACGAATGCAGCAAGCATGGGGAAAGGTTATATACTCTAACTTTCCTTTCTGCATTTACCTAAAATTCACATCTGTTAACACCTGTTGGGTCTGCGTGTAATTTGCCTGTACCTGTTTCTGGTCAGTGCAGCTCTGTAGCTCCTGAGTATATGCCTACCTGTGACATTAAAGGGAAATATGAGAGCGTGGGGTCATACCTAGAAGTTAATATGTTTCAGCACAAGAGTTCCAGATTAATATTTTACCGGTGCTGAACTGGCTAGCAGACAAAGAAATTACAAAGTAGGTAGTTTAACATCAACTTGGAGAGTTTTTAAAACTCTGACATGAAAGTGGAAGAGATGCATAGGAAAAACAGTCTGATTATGGGTTGTCAATGTGATGCAGGAAAGGATCAAGATCACGGCTGACTAGTTTGTTGAAATCCTTTGAAACGATCACCACCAATGTAGACAAGGTGACATACTGAGCACTCTCACAGCTTCTCAGGAAAAGCTCTGCAGCCACTTCAAGGGAGTCTTGTTAAAACAACGTAATTATTTGAAAATTTAAGCCAGACACATAAACAAGGCCAGCAGAGAAGTTGAAAAACAGGAAAAAAAATGCAAGAAACATTTGTTGATGTTGTGTTAGTAGCTCACACCACGTTTAGTCCCAGTAATTGTCAGACAGCCTTCCCTTCCACCATTTAAATCCACAGTCTGGACTGACTGCTCCTGGAGAGGCAGACTGCAGCTCTGCACCACACACAGCCTCAGAGGATCAAAGACTCCAGGGAACTAAGTACTGCTCGCCATTTTACCCGACTGTGTTAGGCTTGTGTCGGGGTTTTGGTAACAGAGGCCCCTGCAAGAAGCTCCCCTAGTTCCAAGTGAGATCCACCTCTAGCTAAGGCTGAGCCCATCAGCACTTCTTCAATAACATATTTAAGAAGGAAAAAAACTGTTGGGTGAGTTATTTTTGTTAAGGAGAGGAGTGGGACATACAGAGACAACCCTGTGGTCACCAAGGTCAGTGAGGAAGGACCAGGAGAAGCTCATGGGAGCAGCAGTTCCCCTTTGGCCCATGGCGAGATGGCAGCTCAGCCCCTGCAGCCCTCAGAGATCAACAGCAGAGAAGAATTCGCACTAGAGGAGGGGACTGCTCCCCAAGAAGGCCATGACTGAGGGCAGCCTGCACTGGAGCAGTCCATCACTGGGAGGATTTCAGCCTTCAGAAAGGATCCGCGCTGGCAGGAGAAGTTGGTGGAGGACTGTCTGCCGTGGGAGGGATTCCACCATGCAGCAGGGCAGGACTGTGAGGGAGGGAGGAGTGAGCAAGCAGCTGCATGGGGCTTTATGCCAGCTGGGTGTGCTCAAACCAGAACACCTCCGAAGGGCAACTTACTGCAGATTCACCTTTGGAAATGGATTATAAATTGTTTTAGAGGGGATCTATCTCTCTGTGTTGGGTATAAATGGCAGGGTGCTGGCAGCAGAGGGCTGCAGGGTGGCCTCTGTGAGCACACTGGGGCTGCCCTGTTCCAGACACAGCCAGTGTCAGCTGGCTCAACAGACCCTCTGCTGGACCCTGTCAGCCTAGGGAGAGGTACCTCTGGTACTGTCCTTCAGGACAGTAAAAGACTGAAGGAAAAAGGATCAGTGACATGAAAATATATGAGGTGCTTCATGGTGGAACTGCCAATTCCCACAGAGGGGCTGCAGAACATGGAGGTCTCACACCAGAGAGGAGGAAACAAACGTGAAGGAAGGAGCAGTGGCAGAGTAAGGAACAACAACCGACCAGCGAGAGACATCACCGTGCCTTGACACCAGTCCCCTGCCCCACGTCTCATCACTGAAGGGACTGAATGTAACCTGTGACAATAACAAGACGGGTGGAGAGGCCTGCAGTAAAGGTGAGCTGGAAAAAGGAAGAGGAGAGGTGTTTTCTCTGAGTGTTTAAATTATTATCTTCTTTGTTTCCCAATACCCAAATCAGTAACTAAATGTTTTAAATTAAGTTAAATTCCCCAGACTCAATCAGAGTTGAGTCTGCTTTGCTTGTGACAGTAATTGTTGCATGACTTCCCTAATTTTCAGCCACAGGTTTTCTCACTCTTGTTCTTCCCCCTCCTGCTTGTGCAGTGAGGGGAGAGTGACTGAGTAGCTTTGTGGGTTCTTGGCTGCCAGCTGGGGCCAACCCACCACATTCACCCCAGCCTCAGATAACTAAACTTCAGTTATCCAGTCACCTAGACTACTTCCATAAGAGCAGTTACTGGAAGAGAGAGATCAACCCCTTTTAAGATAATGATCAGGGAAATGGTATCGTATTTTAAGAAGGTTCTAATTTATAACTCTTTTCTTTCCAAGGCAGTGATCTAGCTGGCTTGATACAGCATGCTTTGTGAAAGCATAACTTTTTGTCATCTGCTGCCCAATAATGAGAACTCTTGTAGCAGGAATACTAGTCCCTTGAAATTTCATTTATTTTAATTTTTAATAAATCAAGTTTAGCCCTGAAATGTGTCCAAGACTGTGGCAGTTTAGAGTAAGCAGAAAAACAGACCTAGAAGTGCATGCTAAATTTAAATGCATTGGTAAAATCTTGACATCAAAGTATGCATGGATTGTAGATTATCCTCTTCAATGGGCATGAATCCCATTTTAGAAACCTGCATACTTTATACATGAGGGCAGAGAACTCCAGCTCACAGAAAGAGTATGTGTCCTTGCTGACGGAAATTGAGGGGGTGGGGTTCATTGTATGAAATAAACCACTTCAATTCCATATCTCATTGTCTGGATCTTCATGTGAGCCATGCATCTAAACTCATATTTCTTATCTGATAGGGTCAAAGGAGTCTATAGAGAGAAGCTGAGCCACAAATGTGCATCTGCTACAGGGCAAAGTGAAGAGTTTTTCATACTCTTTTTACTGTACTGGCCAGATATTCATTGATTATACGGGGAGATTAGGCACTAGGAGATTTATTGAAGTGTCCAAACATAGGCAGCACATGCCATTTAAACTATCCTGGGATGCTCATGTCTCCACAGAGGTGACAGACATGGAATTTTTGGGACTCACACCCATGCCCGTGCTCTTTAAGAGCACCAGAAGGGACAGCAAGCCATGCTATATCTCAAATGGCAGTAGATTCCTGTGTTTGGGCATCTTTACTGTACTCTTGGCTGACACTGGAAGAAACAAAGGTGTCTCTAGCAGGGACTGGATCTGGTGCTATGCACCCATAACTATAATTAAGAAGGGCATATCTCTAACACAGATGGCTGCGGAGGAAAGGGCTGCATAATCATGCAGTTGTGTTGTACTAGGTAGGAACATGGGATGCTCCAGCCATGTGATTTGGGAGGTGAATTTCTGATCAAGTCCATCCTGGTAAATCTGTATCTGGTCATAATAATAAATTCAGTAACATGGAGTCACTTGCCTTTGAACATTTGACTTCTGTCTTTTAGAGAATTTAAGAACTCTTTCTTGCTCAGTTATTTTTAATTCAACTTTTATTTTAGCTTTGAGTATCTGCAATGTAAAGTAAGAAAGGGGTATATATGACATTAAGCAAAGACTGAAAATGTTTGTACTGCTTTTTGAGGGAGTGCTGCAAGGGAGATAACATAACAACTGAAAATTCCATCAATATTTGAAAAGCTATTGTGCTGTGCATACAGTTTCCAAGATAGCAATGAGATAAATATGCAAGAAAAGCTGTTTGTGCTTGTGATATGAAGCAGTGTTACTATAGATCCCAACCCGAGAGCATCTGAAAGGCAGGCCCAAGGGAATGCAGCAGGCAGCTAGCTGATGCAAGACTATCAAAATTCAAGGACTTTCAGGACATTTTCTTAAATGAAAACAAGACTGAAAATTGCAAATTTACTTTGAAGCACTTCTGTTTCATCTGTGGTGATTACTAGGGTGTTTTGCTTTGCTGAAAAATTTCTCTGAACTTCAAATAGCACAGACGAAATTCTTCTTCCCCTGTTCAGACTTGGAGTAAACGAACAAAAATTTGGGAGGACATGTAGAAAATAAATTAGTTTACATAGTCTAGTTTTAAAGGCTATGCTGGTTCAAAATTTAAAATAATGACTACTTTTTCTGATGGTCATTTGTAAAGAATGAAAAAAATACTGTGATTGGAATGTTTTCAGCTGTGATTTTTCAGTCACTGTAAGCAGCTCTTTTAGAACCGCTCAGATTGCTCACTGTGCATCAAGGAAAATTCATAGCACAGAAAAGTTTGAATCTGGGACATATTTGCTCAGCCATGCCTCTCATGTCTGGAGTCAAAACCCTATTTTCAGACTAAGTATGCAAATGTGTGTTGTTATCTCGAGATTGAATCTGACTGTTCAGTTTTAATGACTAAGTGAAAAACATTGTCACTACTAAAATTACATAACAGCCTTTACACTAGCAAGCTCTTGCTGTAAACTTGTAGGAGGGAGCTGAACAGGATGCAAAGGCAAGACATCAGAGACTCAACTACTCAGCTCAAGAAATGGGGAATACCTATTTGAAGAGCTTTTTCTGTCCTTAGCATAACTTTCTTTTGGTGAGGCTGGGTAGGATTTCTGGTCTCTTCACCACTCCTTCAATTCTTTTTCCCCTCTAGATCTTGCCTTGTCAACTCTCAAAAGATGAGATCCCAGCTAAGTCTTTTCCCTTATCTAGTACTAGGCATTATTCTGACTCGCCTCCTTAGCAGTCATTTAGCAAAAAAACAATATAGAAAAAACATTTCCTAGTTTCATACTGTTATAATTGTAACTCCATTTGCAGTAGCAGATGGACCGATGGAAAAAAGATAGTAGACCACGGGTCACTTTAGTAAATGTTGTTTCTGTTGGGTATTTTCGTTACCTTTGTTCAGGGCCTTTTACTGCTTCTTATCACCATTTTATTTTCTTAAAGATTTCTGACTCTTTTCCTTACGCCTGGATTGAACCGACATATTAAAGATCTTATTTTTAAACACAGTAATTTGCATACACTAATACAAAAATTTATCCTCTCTAATGACAGTATATTGTCTTCCTCGAATAAGTTTACCAAATGCATTCAAAATGTTCAGAATTCAGGCAAGAAACATTGTCCTCTTCTTATGTAAGGAATCTTGTATTAATCCATATTTTACCACTTTTAAGCATATGCTCTCACCCCGACATAAAATATTCAATATTCTGATAAGTCAGTACTTGTTGTATAAAATATAGTGAGTTTAACATCTTGTCCTAGATTTTAAGAAATGATCTTTTTGTGTATTCAACTTTGCATATACAAATAATTGAGCTCGAATTTCCCCATGTATAATTCATAACAGGTGTAAATATTCTCTGGGTGATTAGATAACAGCTAATATTTGTGCTTCCATTCACTTTAGGCACATAAATTTGGGTCAATGATTTGTAAGCACAAAATTGCCTCGAACTGTGAGGCAGGCAGACAAATGTAAATCAGGTCTTTATTTTGCTGATTGATAGAGGGTAGATTTGTTCCTGCAAGGTGCTGTGAACTTTTAAGAAAAATTTTGAGCAGCTGCTATGGCTCTTGTCATGGATAGGAGGGCAGAGTGATCAGCACCTTGCAGGACTGGGAACTATGATATCCCCAAAACAACCTCTGTGCATAGACTCACTTTCAGGCTGCAATTCAGAAAGCATATGTTTAACTTAAAGGACAAGTGAAGTGTCATTGTAATGAATGGTCTCACTTAAGTGCTTTAAATTAACCACATAGTTAAGTATCTTGGTAAATCATGACAGTTTATTAGAGGTTTGTAATGGGGTAACAAGACCATTAACATCAAAAAGGCTCAGGACATTCAGGAGAACTTCAAAGATATTAACCATTTTATACTTTCTACAGAGCATTAAAGCTTTGTATGGATGCTTTAACTCAGATGTAGAGTGGTCTTGGGTCACGTTTATCTTAATCCTCCTTGAGCTAGTGAAGAAAGGTCACTTTACTTCTGAATGAAGGAAGTTTCAAGATGCTTTATCTTTTCCGAGTAGCAGCAATAGGACACATTTAGGATAAAATAGCTGTTTGTAAGAAAATTACAGTTCACTGACTGAAAAATATTTCATATGGATCCTCTCGGGCTCTGACAGGAGGCTCAGCAGAACACACCAGCCCCTGTCACCCTGAGGTGCTGCACCAAGGGCTGGGAGTCCCAGGAGCCTCAGTTCTAGCTGAAGATCAGCTCCTCAGCTCTGCAAGGAGAGGCAGAAACCCTGCGTGAAGCCAGCATTGTCAGTGTTTCTGCTGCACAGCCCAAACTGAGCTGAACTCCCAAAGCGTTTATTTAGATAATAACCAAACCAAAATAAAGTAAAAATGAAAATTCTCTCCTTAACGTCTTCTATTCCTCACAATTCTAGCAGATATATTTTAAAAGACCCTTCTAGAGAGGGTCTATTTTGCTCAGATCAGAAGCTGGAGACTGGTAACAATAAGATATTACTGAAATTGGGTATTTTTTTCAGACTGAGTTCTACATATCTCACTTATATCTACAATAGCCTATTATATATAATTATAAATATTTAATTACCTATTATACATACACCTCAGTTATATCTATAACTAAAGGAAGATTACTACAAGGACTGGTAACACAGAAGAGATTTTAAGTGCGATCAACAAATTCTTTTGGTTGAATATTCACCAATTTGCCACAGTTCAAAAGAAAACTCCTTAATGAATAATAACCTTTAATATACCCAATATAGCATAAAAGCAAACTGAGATAAAATGTGTGGACCAGGAACTTAATTAACAATGTTGTTGTTGATTATTCTGGAAGGATGTCGAATTATAAAGATGTCATAGTGTCCCTCATACTAATGAGGAGTTCTCACATGTGATCCCAGTGCCTTCAAAAGACTATAGATGAAGGTTGTACAAAGACCCTACAGAGATGTCAGGTACTCAGTGCGTTGACTCTGCAGCCTTGTAAGGTTGTATTCCTTCTCAACAGGCACCTAGCTGGAGATCCCCAGTGTTACTATGCTATTGTGCTATTATACTTAATGGATTTTGCATTCATGCTATTAGGCAGGATTCTTCATGTTTAGTTAGCATACAACACTTACTGTTAGTGCTGACTTTTTTTTTTTAGCTGTTGTTATTCTCAGGCATAATTATAAGTAAAGAAGAAACCTACTACCAATGTAAATAAATTGGACTCATTTCACTAAACTACAAAGAACTCCATTCTGAACCTCAGGAGTTATGAAAGAAAATAGAAAGGCCTTCTAGAAGGCAGAGAAAGAGGAAGAAATCTTGACCATCTATGTAAGGCCACATGGATACCTGTCTCTCACTGACTAACCTCAGGAAATCTGGATTTCTGTCTAGAGAAGAAGGAACCGTAGAACCCCTTTCAAAAGCATAGTGGAAGAAAGCAAAGCCCTTCATCATCAATAGTCTAGCTAGAAAAAAATCCCACTGTTACAATACTGTGTTCAACATACTAAACCATTCTTTTTTTTCTTGAATGGAGACCCTTGATTCTAATGAAAATCTTTGCATCTACTTATATATCATGAGCAGCTTCAAGGAACTCTTTTGCAAGGCAACTAGAGACCTTTTTTTTTTCCATATCAGCCAGTTGTGAAACGGCGTTTTTAATTGTTTGTCAAAACTATCTTTGAAGATGTCTTGTCCCAGGAATGCTGATTCTTACAGACCAGATAGCTACCCTGCCTCAAAGTCTGACTCACCTGCTCTAATGGAACTTCTACTACTTCAGATATTTCAACTCAGTGAATTGTCAAATCAGACTCTTCATCCTT
Source organism: Ceryle rudis (assembly GCA_033439905.1). Taxonomy (NCBI): domain Eukaryota; kingdom Metazoa; phylum Chordata; class Aves; order Coraciiformes; family Cerylidae; genus Ceryle; species Ceryle rudis. The sequence continues at coordinate 24,903 of JAAGNO010013674.1, read as the reverse complement.
GGATGAAAATACGTGGATACAGTGGATACATGTGGATGAAAATACATGTGGATACAGTGGATACATGTGGATTTAATTTGTTTTCTTTCCTACCTACCACTTCCAAATCTGGCATATTTCTCTTACACTAGATATAAAGTGGTTTGCTTTACCAAATTTAAATTATGATTTGTGAACTACAGAAAATAGAAAGAAGCAGTGTGATTTTTGTAAAGCTCTATAAATGCACAGAATGCCAGTAAGTCCTGTGTGTGTGTACTGAGCTCATCAGGTGGATTTAAAACATAATATCCTCTCAAAAGATCATTTTAAGGCCTTCCTGTGCTGCTACAGTTGCACAAAGCAGATCTGAATTACTTAATTCCGCTGCTGAGTATCTCCCTACAACAGCAGAGAGTTCTCAGCTTGTGCACGTAGGTGGGACTTGCCACACAGAAGCCACATCTGGTCTCAGCTGCTTAGAGGAAGTTTCAAAGACAGATGGAGGTCAAGAGGAAGAAAAATTAAGTCAACACATCATGGTAACTCTGATGTAGGAGATATTCACTGCTTGCAAAAATGAGTAAGGGAAGTCCCGGAACTTTTGGGTTTAATTCCTGGAAATGAAAGATTATGGTATGTGGAGCTGTGATATAAACACCTGTGGTCTCTTTTCTTTGCCACTGTGAAATGAATATATGGCTTTTCAGAGAGACCTGTGTCTATTTTGGGGTGAAAAATAGTTTGGTGATGTTCCTATTCATTTCTAAATTAGGATTTTTCATAAAGGATACTCTTGTAGAGAGGAATCTTGCTGGTTTAATGTGTCACTAGCAAAATACATGTAGTATAAATGTATAAAGATATTAATTCAGAATAATAGCCCTTAACTAAGCATTTTCATTTGCTATGCACCTAAATATCTCATTCTGCCTGTGACTCAGAGGCGTAGCTAGCCAAGTTGAAGGCAGCGTATAGCCTCTCGAAAGCAGCGGAGAGTATTTACGTGAAGGAGAGAGTTCTGTCAAACCACGAAACCATACAATGTGATTAATCTAATATATATTGATTACAAATATTAATTTGATGGGTCTTAGTTAAATATGCAACTAGTAACCCATGATTACTGTTGCGGGGATTTTAATGGCCTGTCTGTTGTCATTCTGATCTTTATTATAGTTCATTTAACCTATTTATTCTAACTACCCATAGCAAGGAAATTGAACATATTGACTCACCTACAAAGAATACAGTACAGCAGATGAAAAAAATAAAATCCATTCCTAGCAGTCACTGGTAGAAAATACACACTACAGAGGGAAAAACAGTCAGAACAAACTATTAGCATTAAAGATGCCATTATACTATTGTATGACGTGCATGTGGAAATCTTCCTGAAAGAAAACTCAGTGAGATCAATATATTTTACCTTGAAAATATGTTTTCCCGTGAAAGTTTTACTTTTGCTGTATCTGTAGTTTCTAATGGCAAAAACAATTGACTAATACCAAACCGTGACTTTCATCTCACCCTTACTTCAATTTCTCATGTACCTCGAATCTGGAGGTCTTGTTTGTGCGCGTGATGGGAAGAGGCCAGATTTCAGATGACTTGACAGGAGCATCTTTCCCTTGCTTTATCAAAATGCTGGAACCATCACATATTTTAACTTCTGAAACAACTGGCAACATTTTTTCCGCCTTCAGAATAGCAAAGGCTTGCCTTTTGAAGCTGCTAACCTGGCACTTTACAATAGCATGAGTTGCCCTACTTGCTTTTTTTCTATGAGCTGCCTGAATAGTTTGGAAGCAGCCACTTGCAGTCTTTGTGCCTTGGGCTTCCTACTTTTTGAATGGATTCGATATCGACCTACTTTGTATGAAGTGCTGTCTCATAGATAGGAATTGCCAATTCTTTTTGTTATATTGAGCAAAACAATGGTCCATTATCACCAAAGCAGTAAGAAAATCTGAGGATGAAGTCAGACACATTTTTAACTTACTCGTGTTGGGTCCTGGTGAATTCAGTGGTAAAGCACCAACCTGCAAACAGCTAAAGAACCATTTAGCCAACATGCAGTGTACCAGATGCTGAAATGGGACGCTGTGTGGCAGATTTTCACACACCATATACAGATGCCTGCATTGTTGGGGACCCAGAGAGCCCAACCTAGCAGGAGCAAGACATTTAACTTACTTTGAACAGCTCATCAGTAAGACAAATATTTTTAATCACGAACATTTCTGTTGCTTCTTTTAGAGCAAACATTACATTTTCATTTGTAGACTCAGCTTTGATTCCATTGAAGACACTTGGAATTTTTTCACAGTCTTAATAGATCTGTAACTAATTAATCTTAAAATCATTTCCATGTTAGAAATCAAAGTCTCAATTCAACAGCTGTTAATTTTATGCCTAACTCATACTCATAAAGGTAAACATATTAATACAAATCTGAGTATTCGATATATAAAAGCTCTGGATAGCTATATTAAAGTGTCTGAAACAAGTAAAGAATTAATTCCCGCTGTTTTCTGTCAAGGTTAGATATCTCAATAGAAGATCTTATTAAGGTTTAATCTCCTTGTCTTCATGTTCAAATGCATTACAGCCTCTGTCTCTCTCTGCAGCACTAAGACTTAACAAGCAATACCATTTAGTATCACAGTCCTGCCATTTATTTTCAGACACTCATATGAGTGTGCGATCCTTTTGTTTTCATAGCTATTTTCAGAAAGGAAGATGTTATTTTCACTATGCATATGGATTAGCCTTGGAATTCAATCTGATGACCCTCTACAAAAGCCTTTAGAATGCCTCTGCCTGCACTCTCTTCTGCAAGGATTTCAGAGTGTGGATTAAATGTTCTAATTTGTTTTAATAGCTGTAAAAGGCTGAATGGAAGTAGACTTTGTACTGTTTTTATGACTAATGTGGGAAACCAGCCAAAGAGAGTTCTGAAAGGTTAGAATGACTTTGATAGTATTGGTGCCTAATCATTGCATAGAATATTAATGTGACAGGTGCTTTATAAAGTCCGTTTTTAAAGTAGGTGGTGACTTACTAGAAGGAAAAAGTATTTCAAAGTCTCTGTCTAAATAATTTCACTTTTTACAATTCCTTGCTATCGGTTTCCAAAGACAATTATTACATTTCATCGTAGTATTTTGCAAACTGTAGCTTTATAGAGATTGTACAAGATACGTTACCAGTGTGCATAAACACTACTCTGTGACTGAACTAATTTTGATTTTGATTTAATTTGACATGTTGGGAGCCTTGTCTCAACATGTGTTACTGTGTAATCATTTAACAGTGTCAGTTGAATCCAAAAGCCAATTTTATACCTGCACTAAAACCTTGACTATGCAATAGAACCCAGATACTGGTGCAATTATTTCATTTTGGTTTTAGTGACAAATTAAAACTGACAAAGGAGAAAGAAAATTAACAAACTTTGAAATGGAAGCATGTACAGTCTAATGGATTAATCTCTAAATTCACCTGCCATCTTTCTGTTTCTGTAATAATCCTGGGGAAAAAGACCTAATGAAGTAAGATGATCACAGAAGATTTTCACAGGACTCAAGCACAATGGCGTATTTTAAGAATCTACCAGTTTTTCCAGTGTTAGCTCCTTGGAACTGTACAGTTTAGCCACATGTATTTACTTGAGGTAATAAGGCAGTCCACAAAGACGCGTGTCAGTCATAGCTTTTTAAAGGTTAATTACTTGAAGAATTATGATCTTATTAAATAAAATCACTGACCTATATCACAAGCTATAGCATTAGCTAATGTGAGAAAGAATAATTTGTTTATATATCACTGATGCCAGTTTTAGACTTCGTAGACATAAAAAATTAGGCATAGTGTGGCTATAAGTACAATGAATTTCATGATTAGCATAAACATCCTTATCAATAATTGTGTGGGGACACAATGTCACTGCAAGTCCCTGCTTTTTTTTTTGAGACGTGTCCAACTCCAGATCCAATTCTTACTTGTCTCTGTGGTCGGACACAGGTATCGCGCTCATGTTTGTCATGATTGCTGCGTTAATTGACATGAAGCGTTCCTTACTCTAGTGATTTTTGCTACCTGTTCATTTTGATAGTTTGCTCCTCTGTTTGCCTTTTATCTCAATCTTTCACTTTCATCACACTCTAGTGGTTCCAGCTTTAGAGCTGGAAATTACCTTTACTTCAGAATCCTTTACATAAAGATCTGTCTTTTTTTTTTTTTTCTTTTCCTTGAGAAAATGAACAGTGATTAGCAACGTGAAAGCCAAGGTTCCTCATTTTCTAATTTGCTTCTGGAAGTGAAGTGTGTCATTCCATCATAATTCACATTCTCTAGACTTAAAAGCAGCATCATAAAGTAGTGCTTGGTTGTGCAGTGCTCAGACACTCAGAGGCTTTTTCCTGAAGTTAACACTATTTTTTAAAAACAGTTTAATTATCTTCTGGAAAATGTGCCACTTCACTATATAGACACACTCGTGCAGACTACAGTTATGTGACAGGATTTCTAAATGGGTTCAGGCAAAAATAAATTCATGAGAAATGAAATAACAAAGAGGTTAAACAGAAACAGAAAGGGAAAAAGTAACAAGTTGTGGTTACCCAACAAATTTCAGCTGGCTGGTAAGTGTTGAATGATGCTGAGTTTCCACAAGACGAACAGGGAAGATTTGCACATGGCTTACTCAAATGATAATTCTGCACGTAGAAATAGATGTGTATGTCAGCATGAAACTTTACAGCTACAGTTTTATATTGCATTACTGTATAGTAGCATCCAGCAAGTTGATTTGCTTGCCAGCAATGTATTATTTTAACATAATTTTACTGATATCCCTGAGGTAAGATAACTTGCACTTCTCCTTATATTCTAGTTGGCTAATTTTTAAGTTGTTTTTTTTTCTCGTTTAAGAATTAAAGAATTAAAAAGCCACCCCCTATGCCATTTTATCATTCTAAAGGCAGTTAATTTGAGCTATTTTATTTGTTCTATTTTATTTTGTTTACTTTAATTCTTGATTAACCCAAGTATTTTGTACAAATTTCATTGCCTGGTAATGATAACAACCGATAGTTTTTCAGCTAGAATGACAGTACTCTGCTATACAGCGAGCGGCACATTTTAATTACGTATCAGTCTGGCAATTCAAGTCACGGGCAACAAAAATAAATCACACTGCTGCTTAGGCAAGACATTGTCATTTTGTTGTAATAAATATGTGTTTGTAATTGTTGTACTGGAAATAAAAAGTGGTAACTACATCAAGAATAATGAGCAGTCAAGGTTACCTGAACTTGTTAGTATATGAGGGGTGTGTGGCTGAATCAGAAGGCACAAAAGCACAGGGAGTTCAAACTCAGACTCTACATTGGCCATGGTCCTGTAGGAAGTTTGGCAGGTATTTCATATTCGATGGGTTTTTTTGCTGGTTCAGGTGGTACATTAGCCACCTAATATACCTAAGACACACTGACAGACCTACAATCCTTCTAAAAACTTGCTCCTGAGGATAAAAAAACCTTGTCTATTAGGCTCACAATTGAAATGCTTTGTCCAGGAAGTAAGACACCTATATTCTCCTTGGTCTGGTAATCTTAAAACCTGTAGCTTTTGCATCTCAGGTGAGCACCTGCTTGGGATGGAATCTAGATTCCCCTCCAGAGATTAGGATCCTAAACCACAGGAATTGAACATACAGAAATTTAAGTTCTTTCCAGACATGTTGTACGTGTATTTTGCAAGGATATTCCATTTAGGGACTTTTTAATCTGCTTTATCAATGCAAATGCCTATTTTTCTTCATTTTATGGAGGAAAAAAACCCCAAACATTATTCTTGGTAAAACTTCACACCAAAACTAAGAAAAACTTTTCAATATTTGGGAAGCTGTTATATCTTTTTTGGTTTATTGTCTTGGATGACTAAAACAGGCATTTAAGTCTATAAAAATCACAGATTAATTAATCACAATCCAGATCATTTTATAAGAAAAATAACCCTCATTTTCTCTTGCTTTCTGGAGTATTAACAATGACCCTTTTGATCATCAATGTCCTCCTCAGACTTTGACAGTTTTTCCCCACGTTTTACAAGGCAACTGGATCTCATGTAAAGATTTGTTACATATAGATCTTTATAGTATTGTTTATGTATTCTCATAGCCAACATGACACGACCTAGTCCTGCTTATCTGGTATAAAGCAATCTCTATCATCTGAAAACCGACCTGATAGCCAACATACTGCATGATCAAAGCTCTTCAAAATCTCTTGTATCCCAGTTAATAGCATGCCCAGCATAGAAACCCTACTCAGTTGTATCTTTCCAGCGTTCTTATTTGACTGTTTGGGTTTTTTTTCTTAATTAAATCATCATCCCTATAAGGCTGGTATTGACAACATGGTTAACTATTACCCTGTACTTCTCCTGGGCAATTAAATAATAAATAAATAATAAACGGAAACCAAGTGACCACAAGAATGGTAGACACTGGAATTAGATGGCTGTGTTTTAAAACTTGTATGTAAAGTTCTATAACCTGGCCCATGACAAATGAAAAAGGTAAACAATAGCATAAAAACTTAAAATCAGGTCTAGCAGACCAGATTAATATTCCAACAGTACCCTGGTGAAGATGATTAAGGAAAGAGATTTGGGGAAAATATAGAAAAAAACCCCAACATCTTATGATAGCCTCTCCTGTTTTAGGATCAGAGGTATAACATGCATGTATCAGCAGCCTTGTATCCAAGAAAGGAAGAGATAATTATGCTGTTTTCTATTAGAAGGAATCTCTAAATATTATATTCATTTCACGTCTTTGAACAAGAGAAGACCATTATAATAATTTAATTTGACATCCTGAATATTATAGGTCATAAAATGTCATTAAGTAATTCTTTTGTCATACCTTTTAAAAGCTTTGATCTTAATTTCAAGTGTAAATACAATACACATTCCAGTGACCCACATGGGTCTATACACATACTAGTGACTCACTACATAGATACCGGAATTGCCCATTTTCATCTTATGTCCCTGTTTAGACAAACTTCACACTCACACTGGCACCTCACTTCATTCTTCCCTTGGGAAGTCCAGGAGTCGTTTCTAGTATTCACCACTGGCTTTTCACTCAGTTTCACTTCCCTTTTTCTTCCTTTCTCTTCAAAGCCACCTTCCACAAGTTTAGTATCTTACCATCTTTGCTTATCATCTTTGTTTCAGATTCTGTGCTCTATTCTCTATCTCCTGATCTGTGCTCCCCACTGTTTTCCAAACATTTCTTCCTTGCTCCCTTAGCAAAAACACTGTGAATGTAGGTACACATGTGACAGCTTAAAGTTTCAGTTTCTAATGGCACAGTATCCTGGAGCAGCTGTTGAAGGGAAAAATTGCTCAGGTTTTAAACTCTAAAATGAAAAAAATCTCAAAATGTTTGGAAATATAGAGGCCAAAGTTGTTCAGATTTCTCCTGAGCAAACTGTCATGTTTTAAATGGCCAGATTTATTTAGCAGATTTTAAGTCCCTGGCACATGCACGAAAACACTGGT
>JAAGNO010013673.1:10743-33296 GCA_033439905.1 Ceryle rudis | reverse complement strand
CCTGTACTTTGGCGTAGATAGCCAGAAATGAGCACCTGATAGCTCAGCACTTACAGAATTATAGAGTCATTTTGCTTCAAAGAGACCTTTCAGAATGTCAAGTCCCTGACTTAGGCACAGGATACTCTGTCCTTTGACTGTATCTTGCCCTCTTCTGATAGCAGTATAATTTTAGGTGAAATTTGGGAATGTTGAGTCAGTTGCACACCCTGTGGGATGGGATCTGACACACTTGGAGCAGCTCAGACCTTCTGTTTGTAGGCACACTCATTTTGCTCTGTAATGGAGAGCTTGTGTGTGGTGGTGACTTTTCAAAGCAACCCAAAGAGTAGTAGTGAAGTCGCTATGTTTTGTAGGCAAACACAGAGCGTCTCAGTGCAATCATAGGAAATTAGGTCCATAGAGCATCAGCAGGACTTTGGATTATTTTCTTTTTTGTCATTAGTTGTGCATTTTCTCAGGTTGCACCCGACCAAATGAAGTCTAGTTTTCCTCCCTGATGTTGTGTTACTGTTCCTGTTTGAGCCCTGTAACTGTTAATGTGTCAAACATGATGGTTGATTTCTGCATCTGTCGCACAAAGCTTCTTTGACGGGCTTTCTGTGGATGTATCTTTAGTAGGCCTTAAGCTGTCCCCATGTTTCTCATCCACTTTCATCGCTTTCTATATAGAAGGTGATGTGAAGGGGGACAGTGTCATAGGGCTCGTTGCTGCGAGGATGGCGGATTGTACAGACCACAGCCACCTCGTGGTTTTCTTTTTTTGTGAATTTTTTTTTTTGTTCCCCCTGTACATTACTTTGAAAATAGCGTAGTGGGAGAGAAATAAATAGTAGGCTTGAAGGTGAGATGATATATCACAGTGTGCTTTAAACTGTCAAGAGCCTTTCAGTTCCTGCACAGCTGTGACACTGTTAAATGTCTGCAAATGTCTTCAAGTGGAGAAAACATTTCATTGCAATCTTTTTCCCCTCACTAAGAATTCCTAAGATTTTTGAGAATATTAGTTTTGGAAGATCATATCCCACTATATTTTTATAGCAAGCACAACAGCCTTGGCTTCCCTTGCTTGACCAGGTATTTAAAATAAGCAAAACCAGAATATCCCATAGTAAATGACACATTAAAACTATGTTGGTGATTGCAGGAAAGCTCATCTGTATTTATAAAATAAAACTGATTAGTATCTCTCAACTTGTGTGTCTTCTCTTACTGTCTCCTTTGTGTTTGTTTTCTTTACAAGTCTGATTTGAAGCACAGTGTCCTCCCCCCCCCCCATCAAGCCCCTATTGATCCAAATGTGCATATTATGGCAGGAGCGTTTACTAGAAGACCTGATGGCCTTGTTGGCTCCACATCCTCTTTCACACGCCATGGTACTGCAGTTCTTGTTCACGCTCCTTCTGAAATCATGGCACCCATCTGGAAAAACAGCGTACAGCAGAGCTGGGAGACAGCTGGATTCACAAAACGTTTATGGAGAGGGGAAACGCCACATTCCCTCATCAGGGAGGCATTGCTACTCATCCAGCACCTTCTGTGATCCGAGCTAATAAGCACCATATGTCTGCTGAAAAAGTTTGCGTTCTTCTTGAAGAGGGGTCTGTGGAGGAGGTTGTCCCTGACATGGGGTTGCTGGTGGGAAGCAGAGATTACTTTGCTGAGATTACTCTCTGTGAAGAGCTATGGGGACTGTCTACGCATCATCAGAGCAACAGGGTTTTTTTGTTGTTTGGTTGGGTTTTGTTTTATTTTCTCCCACCCAATCTGTCTGTCAGCAGAGAGTAAAATGCCAAGACGCCAACTCTATATAGTCCTGGAGCTGAAGGGGGAAGATAGAGGCAAGAAATTTTACTTTAAGCTGTTCTGCAACAGTGAACAGCACTAGTGAAAGGTGCCTTAAAGTGAAGAATAAGCTCTGAATTGTAGAATCATAGAATGGTTTGGGTTGGAAGGGACCTTTCAGGTTCATCTAGTCTAACCCTCACTGCAGGGAGCAGGGACAGCTGCAGCTAGAGCAGGTTGCTCAGATCCCCAGCCAACCTCACCTGGAATGTTTCCAGAGATGGGGCATCAACCACCTCCCTGGGCTACCTGGGCCAGGGTCTCGCCATCCTCAGTGTACAAAATCTCTGCTTAGTTTAAAACCACCCCCCTTGCCCTGTTGCAACAGACCCTGCTAAAAAGACTGTCCCCATCTTTCTGACAGGCCCCTTTTGGTACTGAAAAGCCACAAGAAGGTCTCCCTGGAGCCTTCTCTTCTCCAGGCTGAACAAGCCCAACTCTCTCAGCCTGGCCTCCCAGCAGAGGGGTTCCAGCCCTCCCAGCATTGCTGGGGCCTCCTCTGGCCCTGCTCCAACAGGTCCCTGTCTCTCCTGTGCTGAGGACTCCAGAGCTGGACCCAGAACTCTGTGATGGGTCTGAGCAGAGCACAGGGGCAGAATCCCCTCCCTCGACCTGCTGCCCATGCTGCTCTGGCTGCAGCCCAGGATACCACTGGCTTCTGGGCTGTGAGCGCAGGTTGCTGGATCATGTCCAGCTTTTCACCCCCAGCACCCCCAAGTCCTTCTCAGGGCTGCTCTCCATCTCTTCATTCCCCCAGCCTGGATTGGTACCTGGGCTGCCCCAAACAAGGTACAGGACCTTGTACGTGACCTTGCTGAATGTCAAGAGGTTCACGTGGGCCCACCAGCCTGTCCAGGTCCCTCTGCTTGACATCCCCATCCCTTGGGCATATCAACTGCACCACTCAGCTTGGTGTCATCTGCAAACTTGCTGAGCATGCAGTTGATCACACTGTTCATGTAATTGGTGAAGATATTAAACAGCACAGAATGGAAAAGGTTTGTATTGCAGTGTAGTTGGAAGTGTTGCTGGAGCGCGTGGACTTGTTCAAGATAAATCTTGCAATCTTTGCTACCTCAGTTTATCTCCTTTCAAATAACCAGAAAGGTTGTTGTTCCTTGGTTTCTTATGGGTTTTGACCTTTTTCAGATTAAAGTATTTGCCTGTGCTCAGTGTTCTCCTAAATGATCTTGTTTAAATGGTATCTTAGGGATGCCGTGAGCACCTCCTGTCTACAGGACAGGCCTTCTAACTCAGGTCAAAAAATGACTATAATTTCCTGGGAAAAAAAGATATCTAAGACTTATTTTTATTGCTGATTATTTTGATACCAGCTTATTTTGTATATGGCAGAATGCAACATTGTGTTGCAATTTTTTCATTAAGTAGTATGAAAACTTTTTTTCCACTAAGTAACTTATTGTCAGATGTCAGCTCTGCTGCTGCTGAAATTTGCTTTCTATGTATTGCATTGACTTGCTTGACTTTTCATCTGTTGGACTCTTCAATCTACCTTTATCAGTTTACTTTTAATAGGTTGTTTTGATAAAACAAATTTCTAACTTCTAGAACTGCCGTGTCCAATCCGGTTGGATTGCCTTGATTTTAGTATAGACAGAAAGTCCTTTTCAATGTTGCACTGAGTTGTTAAGATAAAGCGCTAGCCATCAAAAAAAAAAGAAAAAAGAAAGAAAAAAATGCTTTCTGGTAGCCAAGTATTACAAAGATTCCATTGACATAGGTGCATTAAGCCTTGAAGTGGCTAGAGTAACCCATGTAAACAGTTACTGCCCTCCCCAGCTACAGCAAGCAGGTGCTTGCTGCTCCTGCACAAGGGAAGCATTCTCCCAGGAACATTAATGGAGGAGAATCTAACCTATGTTTTCTGCCATGCTGCCAAGCCTCGAAAGCCAGCCAGCTCTTGCAGGAGAGGGAGGCAGCAGCCCTTAGCATGGCTAAGGTAGGGATGTTCTACAGAGGTGTCTGGACAGGCTGGATTGATGGGGTGAGGCCAGTGGCATGAGGTTCAACAAGGCCAACAGCTGGTTTCTGCACTGAGGTCCCAACAACCCCCTGCAACACTACAGGCTGGGGGAAGAGTATCTGGAAACTGCCCGGCAGAAAAGGACCCAAGGTTGTTGGTCAACAGGCAGCTGAAGATGAGCCATCATGCGCCCCTGTGGACACCAGAATTCTGGCTTGTTACAGCACTAGTATGGCCAGAAGGAATTGTCCCCCTCAACTGGGTACTGGGGAGGCCACACCTCGAATCTTGGGTTCAGTTTTGGGCCCCTCACTCCAAGAAGGACACTGAGGGGCTGGAGCATGTCCAGAGCAGAGCATGAAGCTGCAGAAGGGTCTAGAGCACAAGTCTAGTAAGGAGCAACTAAGGCACCTGGGGTTGTTGAGCCTGGAGAAAAGGAGGCTCAGGGGAGACCTCCTCATTCTCAATAACTCCCTGAAAGCAGGTTGGAGCCAGGTGGGGGGTCAGTCCTTTCTCCCAAAGGACAAGCAATTGGACAAGAGGAAATGGCCTCAAGTTGCTCCAGGGGAGGCTTACGTTGGACATTAGGAAAATTTTTTTCCCTGAAAGGGTTGTCAGGGCCTGTCCCAGACTGCCCAGGGCAGTGGTGGAGTCTTCATCCACAGAGGAATTTAAAAGCTGTGGAGATGGGGTGCTGAGTGACATAGTTTAGTGGTGGACTTGGCAGTGCTGTGTAAACGGTTGGACTTGATGATCTGAAAGGTCTTTTCCAACCAAAACAATTCTATGATTCTGTGATGCCGAGTGCCTATATTGATTATGCATGGTAACTGAAACAAGTTCAAGCTGTTTATTTAGGCAAAACTAAAAGTAGTTTCCTTGGCTGGGCAGAGGTGAGATTGGGGAATAAATCTAACGCTTGCTCTAATTATTGGGTTTTGGCCTTTTGTCAGCAGCACTCTGGTTTCCCGTCATGTGTCCACCTGCAAGCAGTGGTACACGATCTGTGTGCCAGTGCCAGAGGCATAAGGTAATTGCACAACCAGCTCTCAGCTCCAGCTCTCAGCTCCTGCAAGGTACCTGTCCAAAGGGGTTTGTGCTTGTCTGTGGGCAGTGCCAGCAAGACCTTCATCCTGGTTTTGTAAAAATTATAACAATGAATAGCACTAAAAGCAGTGATGGTGATTGAAATATGAGCTGAGTTTAAACTGCTCGAGTCAATCTCTTCACCTGTTTTACATGGTGTGTTTTAACAGCGGCATGAAATAAAGCGTTTGCAGATCAGGTCTCATGGTCATGTCTCAGGCATTAAACTGAAAACATGAACAACTCCTAATGGGCAACTCTTGAAGTGCCGTAGCCCAAGGTCCCTTCCAAACTCTACCATTCTATGATTCTATGTTAATACTGATATAAACAGATCCACATAGAACAGTCCCAGCTGCCTAAAAAATTCACATAAAACACCTGTATTTTTAAAATGCTGAAATAAGGTAGTTCAGTCAATTAAGCTGCATACCCATGAAAAGCTGTTCGCCTTGAACACTCAGTTGGCACAGGTGGAAAACCTGCCAGCCATTGTGCTCCTGCCAAGCATTTTGGCCTGGGTGTGAGGACTGCACGCTATGGACAGGATGGGCAAAAGAAATCCAGCCATTGAGGATGAAGTTTCTCTCTTCATCTTCCTTATTATGGAAGGTGGAAGTTCAGGGCAGTGTGGTGCAATGATTGGTTTACCTGTGCCTACCCAGATTTTAATCCCAGATCTACCTCACGGTGACCATTCTGCTTGTGGGTCTCCTTGGGCTTCTCTGCTTGGGAAGGCAATATCCCTCCAGCCAGCCAGTTCACTGCTGCTGGTGCTGAGTTCTTCTGTTGTCAGCTGAGACTTGCATATGTTACAAGTGAGTAAATCACATTTCAAGAAGAAGAAAATCTCCTTTCCCTTGAATGGTATCTCCTCATGGAGGACATACGTGGACTTCTTTGCCATTCCTTGTCAAAGATCTGCAGAAAAAATCTGTCCCTTCCTTTCAGCCCTTGCTTCTCTGGTCTTGCTGTCAGGAGACCTGTGTTCTGGTTTTAGAACAGAACTAATTCTGTTCAGTGATTTTACTTTTCAGTTCAGTTCCTCTAACTCACTGCACTGTCTGAAGTCAGCAGCCTGTTCTCACAGGCAGTGTCTGCTGCTGGCAGTGACAACACCTCATGTTTAGAGTTCCTACCAAGGATTGGTGTGCAGACCAAGGCCACTTCTGGATCTCATGTACCACATTGGGGGGTGCAGAAAGTAAAAGGCTGCACCTGCGGAGAGGAGCAGACAGGACAGGTGACCCCCCAACTGGCCAGCAAAGGATTCCATCCCATATATGTCATGTGAGCTATAAAGCTAAGGGATCAGGAGTGTCAAACTCACTTCTCTGAGCATCTGAGGAGGACTCTGTCTGTTCTGCCTTCAATCCCAATCTGTGTGTTCCTGAATCCAGTTCCAGAATCCAGCTCCTGAATCCAGATCTTTTCTTCCACTGGGCTCAGTCTGGGCTGTCCCCAGTGCCTGCCCCACAGCATCAGTCCTGTCAGTGATGTAATTACCATCAGATAGTTTGGGTTAGTTACTGGTTTTATATATATTTGTATATATTCTGATTTTATTATTATTTTCATTAAAGTGGTTCTATCTTTCTTTTCTAATCCCTTATTCCCTTTCTCTTTGGGGAGGGAGGGGGGTTAACAGAGAGTGTCTGTTACAGGTCTAATGGGGCTGCCCTGACCCTAAAACTTGACATGGTTGTTGGTCTGAAGTTAGAAAGAGTCTTGGCAGGGTTTGGGGCTGTCTTCGGTGGTTTTGCTTGACCTGGGTAGCGCTGCTCAGAGCATGGCTGCTGGGTTTGGAAATAGTTTTCTTATATTAATCTTTTTCTCCCTGAAAATTTGCAGTGATGGTGAAATTTCACTGCAACCCAATAGATCCTTGATTGTTTAATTTGAGATGTGAGTGCACTGACAGAAAGACAGAGAACCCTTATACATATCTGTTTTCTATGGCTTTGGTTGTATATGCCTTATGCAGGAATGATGCCTCGAGGGGAAATGGGCCACCTGACAGACACAGTACAGGTGTTTTGAGAACATCTCAGTTTTGTGGTAATCTCACAGAGGTTTTTTTTCCCCACAGAACACACAGAATGATGAGGGTTGGAAGGGACCTCCTGAAGATCATCTTGTCCAATGCATCTGCTAAAGCAGGGTCACTCAGAGTAGATTGCCCAGGGCCATGCTCAGGCAGGTTTGGAATCCCTCCAGGGAAGGAGACTCCACAACCTCTCTGGGCAGCCTGTTCAGGGTTCTGGCACCATCACAGGAAAGAAGTTTTTCCTTCTGTTCATATGGAACCTTCTGTGCTCATTGCCCCTTGTCCTGTTGCTAGAAACCACTAACAAGAGTCTGTACCCATCCTCTTGACCCCCACCCTTTAGATATTGATCAGCATTGATCAGATCCCCTCTCAGTCTTCTGCAGGCTAAACAGCCCCAAAGCTCTCAGCCTTTTTTCAGTACAGAGGTGCTCCAGTCCCCTCAGCATTTTCCTAGACTGCTGGACTCTTTCCAGTAGCTCCTTGTCTCTCTTGATCTTGGGAGTCTAAAATACTTAGATATTTTAGATATTTAAACAAAAATAACACAGATATTTAAACTGATGCTGGAAAGAGTGTCAAAAAACCAAGTTCACCTCTGTCTAACTTGGTCCCTTCAAAGTTCCTGTGTATCTTGATGCTTGGTCTGAAAGACAATGAGGATTCCCATGACTGAACCAGTGTGCTCGTGGCCACTACTTAAGACCTGTCCTTAGAAAGGTGAAATCAAATATGCATGGTTTTAAAAGATCCCAGCGCAGCTACAGCTGTCAGCAGCTCCTGGGTCTGGAGGTGTCTTAGCTTGTAGCACTGCAGTTGCTGGTTTTACTTCCAAAAGTGTGTTGGGGTTCCTTGGCCCTTTGCAGCAGGCAGAGATGCTCTGTACTGGATTGCAACAGTAGCAGCAGCGTGCTGTTCCTTCACCTCAAAACCAAAATGCTGGTTACAACATGGGGTATTTTTCACATGTTCACTATAGATTCACTTCATCAGTGAATGCAGAGCTGAGTGTCTATGGAAGAGCCTTATATCCCTCCTTATGACCTGGCTGTGATTACCTTGGGGTGGGCATTGCACTGGAGGAATGTGTGTGGCAAGACAGATTAACAGGAGGAATTTCAGCCACCATGCTGGAATTATAAAGCAGGAAACCTTCAGTTCCTGTGCCAGAGGACAAAAGCAACAGGATGGTAATTTCCTGCACTCCAGGAACTCTTCCTTAAAAACTGTATTGGCAGGCTGTAGGATAGCTGGGGATCTCTAAAAGCATTCTCTATTTTCCATTTCTTGGTAACATTTGTAACCAAAAAAAAAACCAAAACCCAACAAAAACCAACCAACCAACCAACCAAAAAAATCCTTCCAAAAGAGGTTAGTTTATTTCACATGCATTCAGATATCTTTGAAGGAGAGTAGGATTCAGTAGGGCTTCTCCGCCCATTGATGTCCGTCACCTCTCCCTTTTTTCCTGTCATTAACACTTTGGTAGAATAGGTGTTTGCAACTCAATTAATTACAAACTGCAGTTTCTAGTCTCTACCAGCAACTCTTAATAACAGATCTACCTGGCTATTTTTTTCCTCAGAGGTTTGCCAAACCACAAGCCATCAACAAGGGTTAAGCACGTTCCCATCAGCTGGAAACAGTAGGCTTGGTGATGGAGTGAAAAATGAATATCGTGGTTGTGAAGAGCTCATCATACGTGTGTAGATCAATTGCTAAACAATGAGATCCATCTGCCTGTGGAGAAAGGGCAAGAGGCACTGCTTCATAGATCTTCTCTGGAAGGGGTGTTTAATGTCCATATAACATTATGTAAGTTTCCACTTCCCACCTGCATTTGCTAGAAGAGCATATGCCAATGGGCTGGGTATAGTTTTTAGGCTAGTTGCATGAGCCACAGTTTCACCTAGATTTTTCAGTGTATTGTTTGCAGTATAAGCCATGGTATTTCAGAAAAGCAAGGAAATCCTTCCAAGCCTAGCAGATGGTCAGAAAAAGACAAGGACTGTTCAGAGCATTGACTTGGGAAGTTAAAAACTCTTACTTGCAATCACATCAACTTCTCATTTAATTCTCAGTGAGCTTCAGCACTTATAAGCACATTCTTGTTGCATCTTTTTATCATCTACCTAGTCTAGTTTTAACATCTAGTCTTTGCATTTCATATTCATCATCTACCAGATGAAGCCCTCCTTTTGCAAGTCATAGAATCATAGCATGATTTGGGTTGAAATGTACCTTAAAAATCATCTATTTCCAACCCCCCTGCCATGGGCAGGGACACCTCCCACTAGACCAGGCTTTGCACACTTCCAGGAATGGAACATCCACAGTTTCTCTGGGCAACCTCTTACAGTGTCTCACCACACTCATAGTGAAAAAATTTCTTCCTTATATCTAATGTAAATCTACCTTCTTTCAGTTTATCTCTCACCCTATCACCTTTCTCATACCCTGAACAGTAATACACAGCAAGTGCAGCTCCACAGCCTGTGGCAGCCATCTTTACCTTCACCTCCACATGTATATTTAATAACCTTTTCCCCTGTGCTAGCAGGAAATGCTCTCATGCTGGAGTGGGTGGAGGTCCCCGGTTTGCTTGGCTCTGGTTTGTTTTTATAGCGATAACTTTGTCAACAGTGCGTAGTGTGACAACGCAAGGCGGTTGTTTGGCTACCTCTTCATCCACGGAGGAGACTTGCTAAATTGAGGTAGGATTTGTCCTGGGTGAGAAGTCCAAGATGCTGTCAGCTTTGCTGGGAACTGCAAAAGGCCGGAGAGGGAAGCTTTAATCCTCTCTGCCCTGACGTTAGCCAGATATCAGGCACTGGAGTATATGGGCTGATTAGTATGGGCTTGCTTTGTGCAGCAAAGCTTCCAGCATTAGCAAAAAATGTTGCTGCCTCGAGCGAGTATTTGTCCAGTTGGGGACTGTCAGAGTAGAGCAGCATTTTTCATGTTCTTTGGCTGAGTGTCTCTGAACTTCCACCTGTGCTGTGACTTTCAGCATAAGATGAACAATTAAACCAGATACCACTGACCCTTTGCTACCTGCCAAAACAAAGGAGACCCAGTGCTTGTCATCATTTTCATTAAAGGGTTGTCAAGCCCTGGAACAGGCTGTCCACGGCAGTGGTGGAGTCCTCATCCCTCCATCGGTTTAAAAGACGTGTAGACATGGTGCTGAGGGATATGGTTTATTGGTGGCCTTGGCAGTGCTGCATTAATGGTTGGACTCGATGATCTTAAGTGTCCTTTTCAACCTAAATGATTCTATGGTTCTATGATCTACCTTCTTCCCTGAAGGTTGTGTTTTCATTCTGATCCAATATCCCTGATTTTCATTTTGGTACTGGTGTAGTTTGTGAGAGCAGGTGAATTAGAGGCTCAGGAATACAAACCACACTAAACAGAGGAGGGATGGGAGAGCTTTCAGTCTGCAAGGGGGATTCTCAATTACTTGACTGGGGCAAGTGCTTCCACCCTGAGCTGTTTCCAGTGA
The DNA here is from genome assembly GCA_033439905.1 of Ceryle rudis. NCBI lineage: Eukaryota > Metazoa > Chordata > Aves > Coraciiformes > Cerylidae > Ceryle > Ceryle rudis. The sequence continues at coordinate 22,829 of JAAGNO010013673.1, read as the reverse complement.
TTGGAAGCCAGAGGGAGGGAGGAAGGGAGGAAGGTGATCGGCTCTCGTGTCTGAATATTTGCAGGGAGGAAAAGAGGCTGCAAGTGCCCTGCAAACCCCATCCCTGACTTTGACAACTGCATTGGGGCCTGAGGCAGCGGTCTCCCAGATGACTGTGTGTGTGCACATACAAGGGAGAGGAAGTTCAATGTTTCCTCAAATCAAAAAAGTGTAATCTCATTGCCAGCTTCATAACAAACTGTTAGTGAGTTATGGGGGTGAGAGGGAAGATATGAGTTTATGAATGAATTTTTTTTTTTAATATTGTTGTAGAGTCTTCATGAGAAGGATTTGGAAGGAAATCTCAGGGAATGTGACATTAATTGTGGAGATCAACAAAACTGCAGATAACTACATTAGCACCTCACTCATAGAAACTTTAGCAAAATTATTTATTTAGAGAAGGTGTGTATTTGCATCTGATTCTTGTCTTCTATTTTGGCATGATTTATAATCCAGAACATGACTTGTAGTTCGGATTTAAACTTCCATTTGGCATCCCCTTGGTAGGGTACCTTTTCTCATCCCTGTGTGACTGTGTTACACCTTCTGCAGAGGCAAGTCTGTGCTGCCTGCTCTGCACACCTCATGGGTGCTGCTCCATAGCTGCAGTTAGCAAAAGGCAGCAGAAGAACATTGGTTCTCACCCCAGAGTGCTTGGGATGGAGACTGAGGAACAAAGGTCTCCAGCTTTCCAATCCAGCCTCCATGCTTCTGCCTACATCCAGGTTGTGGAGAAAAGGCGATGGATGGATGGATGGATGGATGGATGGATGGAAAGTGAGCTGCCTGCAGCCCCTGAACAGGGGCAGGGCTGAGGCCACGTGCCTGGAGAGGAAGGCATAAATTATCCCTCCTGCCCCCACACACCTCTCCTCTTGCTTCCCATGCTCTGGATGAATTTCTGTGTGTCTTTAGCCCAAGGCCAGGGAGCAAGAGCTTGTCTTCACCTGTGCATGCTGAGTGTCTGGGAGGATGGGAATCCTGATTGTGCTTGGGACTTTGGGCTCCCAGAATGACACAAGTGGCAGTGATTTAGACATGCACTAATAGAGGGATTTAGCCTCCCAAAACATCTGACTAGTCCTGAGTTCTTTGGACAGCCTCTAATGAAGCATCCCCAGCCAAGGAAGCCCCGTGTGAAGTAAAAGGACGTGCTGGGGAGAGGAGGAGGGGGCTCATCTCCAAGATGCAGTAGGTTCGTTCAGTCCTAGCTGTTATATTTGCACAGGGAAAAATATAAATCAAGGCTGTGCTGGTCTATATCTGGCCAATTTCAGTCTGGAGTTCCTGACAGGTGACCCCAGGGTATGGTTGCATGCTCTCAGTGCTTATTTTTGACATCGTAATCCAAACTGACATTCAGTGCTTGAACATACAATAAGTTCATTACAGCTAAACTCTCCGACTCAGGGATTTCCTGTTGGTAAGTCTCGGAAAAATCAGGATTCCCAGTGGTATCAGGCTGAAAATGTTTGCAGATAAAATTCAAGTTAGCAAGTTATGCCAAAATGTTTTTGGAGCCGCAAACAGAGCTGTATTTTTCTGTCCAGTGCAGTGATGCTTTATCCTTCCCTGTTGCTTGGGACTGGAGGTGGAGGCCTCTGCCCTGCACAGCTCCCACACAGGGTCTCGGTACTGCTCTCAAGGGGAGCTCATTAAAAAGCAGTGGATGAATCCACAATCCTATGGCTAAACACATTTCTTGAGCGTGTTTTTGGAACCTAAACTGTTGCCTCTTGTCCCACTTTCTAAAAAGCAAGAGAAAAATCTGTACAGCATCTTACTAAACCAGTCTGTGATCAGCTGCGATAAACTCTACAAGCAGATAAGACTTTAGATAACTCCATTACCTCCATGCCATATGTATCTCCCAATCTTCCCATGTCTAGAGGAGGGTTGCAACACAGCGGGGTTACTACGCAAGCCCTTGACCTGCCGGTTAATAAGCTGTTATGATGAGGTGTGAACTTGGCCTGGGACTTGTCTGTGCCCATCTGGCACAGGGACAGCATCTCTTCTGCTTCCACCTCCTCCCCATAATGAAACTGACCTTATAAAAACAGACACAGTTCTCTCTGTTCTATGGGTCTCAGCTGGGATTTTCAAACTACCCGTGGAATTTGAAGCTGGTTTTCTAATAAGATGAGGGGAAAATCTTGCCTCATCCCAAAGGGGAAATGTGAAGTGGCTTTGTGTGGGAGTTGAGTGGTGGGAGAGGAGCTGAGAGGTGCCCCATCAAAGGTGGAGCAAGAGCCAGAGGTGATGCTGTTGCAAATAAAAAAGATGCATCTCCTGCTAAGCACCAGCAAGATGGGATGCAAAGCGTAGGAGTTTCATTTCTACACATCTACAGCCATGTGGTGAGAAGAAATGCATGAACACACAGCAAATGTGCATTTGAAATATTTTAGGAAAAAAATCAGAACTGTAGAAGTAGAAAATATTGGAGGAGGTGGTCCAAGGTGACTGTAATCCCTGCTACTGGAGGATGCGAGAAGAGACAAAGACATATAGAGTAACCAGAGCTGAAAGGGCTAACTTTGAAGTTTGATCTGAGGTTACACAGTTTTTTTCAGGGGAGTTTTGAGTATCTTCAAAGATGGAGATTCTCCCAACCTGGATCCTTTTCCAGTGTTTGACCCAGAGCTTTTCCTAATGGGAATTTTTTATGTGCTAACTTGGGCTGATGACTCATTGCTGAACATGTCTCAGGAGAGCCTGTCTTTCTCTCTCATCTCCACACCATCCCACCTGGGAGCTGCAGTGATAAAATCCCTCTTTGTCTTCTACTCCAACTGCACACCCGGGTCTCAGCCTCTCCTTGCATGTCCTGAGCTCCAGGCACAGCCAGCTTGCTGGCCTTCCTGGGTTTCACCATCTGCCTGGTACTAGGGAGCTGAAACTGGTCCCAATGCCCTGTTTGAAAAGGAGGAGAATCAGTTCTGCTGTGTCCACTCTGGCCATCACCACCCACATCATGGTTGGTCTACACTGTCCCATTTCTCTTCCCCAATAGCTTCTCTCCAGCCCATGAGACCCCAGCCTGTGCTACACCATCCGTGCGAGATGTCCCATACCAATGTAATCCTGTCTCAGCATCTGAGGGTGGTCTACACAGGCTCCTGAACTCCTTTCCAGCTCCATGTTTTCATTCATCCACATTGCACATGTCCTTAATTCCCTAATAATTCAATAAAAGGCTCAGGAAAAGATTACTATTCTTTCGTCCCCTGGTGATTTTTAAATTTTACACATCTTAAACCCAATTATTTTGCTAGTCACTGGAAATGTAGCATCCTATATGGCTCCTGTGAGAAGAACATGTGATTAAAGTAGGATTATCACTTAAGAGGAACACAATGGCACAAGAACAAATGCGGTAATATTTCCTTCTGAAGTGTGGGACCTTCTGTGGTGGATCAGCCGTGAGCTCTGCAAAGAAAGCCATTAACCACTAGACTTGAAAACAATTCCTCACTGTGGTCTGTTGCTGGCTTCTCTTGATAGCTTTTCGTTATGAAAAATGACAGATGATGGCTTTTCCTACAGCCTGGTGTTTGTGCTACAGAAGTGTCCAGAAGCAGCAGCTGAGGTGGAGATCCTTGTTCCTCCGGGGGTTCCCTGATCACCTAGAAGGGGATGGGGCTCTTCCTGGTGGCCACATGTAGCCTTTCCCTAGGATGTGGGGAGCAGAGGCTGCTGTGGGGTTTGGCAAGGGGTGGATTCCCAGGTGAAAGAATCCTGCAGAATGTGCTTTTTAAAAATGCCCTAAAGGAAGGAGCAGAAACCTGCCCAACCTAGAGACGTAGACCTTCCCAGTCCAGGGTATTTCTGATGAGTCAGAATAAATCAAGGTCTTAACATTTCACATTTTTAGGACTCGTGCATTCCCAGACTGGTCCTTCCTCCTGCCCCTATATGCTTCCTCCTTCTCTTCCTCAGCCATGTGAGGGGAAGAGGCTCCCACTGCCAGGAAGAGAGCACCAGGCTGCTGGTCCCCATACCTTGGTGTGATGTCCAGTTGCTGTTCCAGCTATTGTCTTTGTTGAAGCAGGATGTCTGCAGTGTTTTACAAATTTTGCTGGAGCAGGGCCAGGGCAGGACCCTCTATTCGCATCTGAAGTCAGACTGTGGAGGTTACTCTTGGGTGACACTCACTGCCCAAGGAGCTGCTGCTCACCTCTGAGGAAAAGATGAGCTGAATAGGGGCTGGACTGCTGTTGAAGAGGGTGGTAATGATTTAGGTGCTGGGTCCCTCCCTATCTGCACCTCTCAGCCTATGTGGAAAGAAGTTATGGAGATTCACTGCCACCTTGCAGAATTTTTGGTCCTGGGAAGCTGAAGCATCCCTCACACATAACCAATATGTTTCTGTTAATGTCTGCCTTCCCTATAGCTATAAGGGAGAAAAAGTAAGGGTAAGAGTCCCCCCTGTTATGTTCCTCAGCAGAAATGCTTGAAGCCCTTTTCAGGGCAAAGCTCTTCCCAACAGGAATGTCCAGGATTTCTGTTTGTATGCACTGTACACTAACATCTTCTGAGGACCACTATCCATATACTTTGGGGAATCCAGGACTTGCTTTCCATCTAAGGTGTTCAGTTTGTGTGCTCAGCTATAACTTAAACCCTGACTCTGGGGCAGTCAGAGCCAAGGACATTGGCTGGTGCCACACTGCTCAGATGACAGGCTGTGGGGAGAGGGATGGGCTGGAAACAGGAATTTGGTTCAGCTCCATCATGTTTCCATTGGATCTCAGTTTATAAATAGTTCAGGTCAACCATGTGCCTTGTACTTTGACACTTTTGTGAGTCTGAGGACTCTTTGGGTTTTATACTTAGAAACTTTCCTTTCCTGGCTGCCCCTATCTCCCTGCCTGCCAGGAAAGTCCAGCACAAGAATCAAAAAGGTGCCTGTCTGGATTTACCAGGAACCTGCCACAGCCAGCATTGAGCTTTGCCCAGGGCATGGCCTGGGTGATACTGAGGAGACAGTAAAGCAATGTGGGTCCTGGGTGCTGAGCTGCTCTCAGTGCTGGTTCCAAAACGAGGGAGAGGATGGCAGGGGTGCTTCTCCCCGAACCTCAGCAGTGGGTAAGCAATCTGGGAAATCAGGTAGGAGTGGTACTTGTGAGTGATTGTTAAACATATGGAAATTATTAGCTGCAAAGTCACCAAAGCATGCAAAACTATCTTCCTTTGCTGAAAATAAATTATTTTTGCCTCCTGTCCTTGTGTGTTTCCTTGCTGAATAGATGGGCATTGCAATGCTCACCTGGCTGAATGGTGGCTCTGGGGCCGGACTCCAGTTCTGGGGAGTGGTATTTGCTCCCAGAGGTATCTTCTAGCAGCGTTTGGGATGGTGAGCAACTGATACACTCTTTGTCATTGGCTGAGTGAAATGAACATCACAGCAGACATCTCCTGAGAGTGGGTGAGGACAGTAAGGCTGGATGGAAGGATCTTACTTCCAGAGATGCTTGCAGTGCAGACCTATGCAGTTTAAGTGGTTTCTCTGGGCTCCAGTTAGAGCCAATGAAGACAAGTGAGCATGTGGTCCCGTTCTTGGGGTGCCTGTTTTCGGATATAGCTTTATTTTTTCCCTATCATCCGTAGAAAAAGCTTGGGGGGAGCAGCATATACAGAGATGTTCCAGCCACTAGATGAATGACAGGTGCTCTCTGTTAACCCCTTTCCCTTCCCAAAAAGGGAAGAGAAATGGAATAAGGAAGAGACTTACAGATTGGAAAAGGAAAATAGCTTTAATGAAGATAATAATAAAATGGAATATACACAAATACATACAAAGCTAATATTGAAGCCAATCCCCCAGTGGCAATTACATCACCGTCACCACTGATGCTGTGGAGCAGGCAGTGGGGAAGTCCCAGGCTGGAATCAGCATCAGATAGGAACTGTTTTCAGAAGCTGAGTTCTGGAACTGGATTCAGGAACCAACAATCGGGATGGAAGGCAGAAAGGGCAGAGTCCTCCTTGGATACCCTCCATTGAAGAAGAGGCTTGACCCTTCTGATCCCTCAGCTTTATACTGAATATGACATATATGGGATGGAATCCCTCATTGTTCAGTTTGGAGTCACCTGTCCTGCCGGCTCCTCCCTGCAGGTGTAGCCTTTTACTTTCTGCACCCCAAATGTGTTACACAAGACTCAGCAATGGCCTTGATCTGCACACCAATCCTTGGTACTAACTCTAAACATCGGGGGTTATCACTGCTAGAATCAGGCACTGCCTGGGGAAACATGATGCTAACTTCAGACAGTGCAGTGAGTTAGAAGAACTAAATCTCTCCTCTTTCAGTTTAAAGCCATTACCCCTCATTCTACCACTATGAGCCCTTGTAAGAAGACCCTGCCCTCCCCCCAGCATTCTTGTAAGCCCCCTTCAGATACTGGAAGGCCACCTTCTCTTCTCCATGATGAACAACCCCAACTTTCTCAGCCTAGCCTCACAGTAGAGGGGTTCCATCCCTCTGATGATCTTTGTGGCCACATAGAGACTTTGGCATAGATCAGCAGAGTAAAAGCAACCCCTGCCCCAAAGGGCCTAAAGTCTAAATGTGAAAGAGGAAAGAAGAAAGGGATGCAGATGACTGAGGAAATGATGAAACAGAGTAAATCAGTGAGAAGGAAAGTGCTCACCATACTTCTGATCCTTTATCAAATCCTTCGCTAGTATCTCAGTGAATGACAGTTTTTGCAGCTATGGCTCTGCAGTTGGGTGTTGCCCTTGAATCCAGACGCTGGAACAGCCCTGGGATTGTTCTCCTCATTTCTGTTTAAAAATCAGAGCTCCTCGTGTCTCCTGGGGTATCAGTCTGTCAGGCTACAGAGACTATTAGTACTTTAAAGTCACACGTGGAGTACTTGCAACTTCAGCTCTTTATTATTGCAGGTGCACATCTGCACACAGGAAGAATTTAGGAGTTACAGAGGATAATGTTACTGAACAACTTGGGAACATGGAGCAAGCTGATTGAATGGTAGATTTATCCACAGAGTGTGGGGTGGAGCAGTATGTCTTTCCCTGCCTTCGCAGCTCAGGGCAGGGGGTATGGGGTGATCTACCATTTGGGGGCACACTTGGCTGTGGAGGTCACAGTTTGTGGTCTTTGAATGGAAGTAGGGAGAACAGCAGCATTTTCAGTATAAGCAAGGCTGAGCTGGAATTGCAGGATAAAGGTAAGGCTGAGTGACAGTGCAGATGGTCCTACTGTGAGCATAAACTCCAGAGGTCCTTCCAGCCTCAGTTATTGTGTGACTCTGGTTCTCACTGTAGCCATGATGGGAGCCACGAGTAATTAGCTCTGATGCAAACTTCTCAGAGGGTTTTAGGTGGTGCAAAGTCCATCTGGCAGCCAATAACTAGTGGTATCCCCCAGTAATTGATCCTGTGATTGATAATGTTGAATGTCTCCATTGAGAAGGTGGAGGGAGTCTGCACTCAGCAAGCTTGTGAATGACACCAGGCTTGGGTAGGGGAGTGGCCAGTGAGCTGAAGGATATGGCTGCTACTCAGGAGAGGGTCCTGGGCGGGCTGTAGAAATGGGCTTACAGGAACCTGACAAAGCTCAACAAGGACATGCGTGAGTTCTTACATCTGGGATGGTATAACCCCACGCAACACGGGGGTAAACCCTAGGATACAGCTCTGCATGTAGGAAGGACAAAACTCTATCATTGTCATCTTCTTGTGTGTAGAGCTGAGCATTGCAGACTCTTTCTGGCACAAAGAAGGGGTGCAGCTCACCAAGCAGAATACAATACCAAGAAATGTGCCATGGGCAGCTACTGCACAGCTTGATGAGAATGGGCCCTTTCCCATCTGTTCAGCTTGTCCTAGAACCTTCTCCCAAGAATTGCACCTTCCAGTCCCTGCCCTTCCACCCACAAAAATACCAAAATGATGCACTTAGCAAGGAGAGGAGTCTCTTCACCCTACATGTTGGTCTTTGCCTTTCATTATTCCTCTTAGGAATGAAGAAGGAAGATAAAGCTCTTAAGTCCTGTATTTGTGTTCTGCCACAAAGCTCCTCTCTATTAACTCCCCCATACAGCGTTGGCTGTAGGAGTCTTTCTCAGGGACATTATGGTCCAGATCCATCAGAGAAGTGTCAAAGCACAGGTATTCCAGTGTTGTGGGTGCTCACACTCAATCAGCCATGGTGAGGCAGTGTGTGTTGTGTCCAAAACCAGGTTAAACACATGTGTCTGGGTTGCTGCTAACCTTTGGAGGCAGCTGGGGTGTTCTCCAGCCTTCAGTGCACTGATGAGATGTTGCTGAGGGGTGGGCTGGTGATGATGTGTTGCTGAAACGCCCAGGTTGCCTTCCTGATGCCAGTCAAAATAAAGACCTTGGCCTCTTTTCTGCATTGGCTGCTGGCACTGAGACCTCTCTGGGGACAGTGCTGGAGGGGCCAGTGTGCAACTGCCCACTGACGATGGGCTTGGTGAACACCTCCTCAGGCTGAAGAAGTGAAAAATGACAGTAATTTCCTGTCCATGCAAACCAAGCAGAAATTTTCACCCATGAAGTTTTATGAGGCTGCAGAGCCTGGAAATATATGAAAGGCAGAAAGGACTGATCAGCAGAGAGGGAAAAACTGATTGAAAGGAAATTAATGTTGTTGAAACCTCGTGGAAATTTAGAAACTCCTCTAAAAACCCAGGGCGTGATTCTGACCTGATCCAACGAAGAGGCAAAAACTCACCAAATCCAGCACCACAGCTTTGCAGAGTCCCTCACAATGACTTCAGAATGGTAAGAGTGTGCAGGAACTGATGCAAAGTGTGCAGGAACTGATGCAACATGATGACATGAAGCAGATGGGTGCTTAGACTGTCATTTCCCTGCCCTGATGCTAGAAAGAGTCTGTCATAGATATGAGTTTTATGGGGTCTCCTAGTGTCTTCAGGAGCAATCTAACTACCAGTGTTCCACAGGGACTCCCTATGCTATGCTCATTGGTAAGTCCTTCAGGGGATGGCATGTGTGGGGATGGCATGGGTAGTGATGTCTTAACCAATCTCAGGGCACATGGACTTACAGGCACAGATTTTTGGATGTTCTAGCTCCAACCTAGAGGTTGAGGTGCATGTGGGGACATCCTAAAGCCCTGTCTCCCTCTTACACCTTTCATCTCCATCAGCCAAAGAGGATGGCTTTCTAAGGGCTGGGTCTTTTTTCCAGCTGCTCAACATATCAGGACATAGCTTTCTGGACATCAACTTCCTCCCTGAGTGCTGTGCCCATGCTGCAGACCCAGGAATGAGAGTTCCTGGCTTGGTGTGGCCTCGAGGCACCAGCTGCTTCCCATGGGCTGGACAGGACAGGCTGAAGCATCATCCTCTGTGCAAGAGCTGCTGGAGAAACTGACTCTGTTGCATCCTTGTTCTGCTCTTGCATTGTGAGGGGTTTCATTGATGCTGGGGAGGCCAAGGCAGAGGGCAAAGGGAGAACATAAATGTGAAAAAAAAATTGGAAAAAGGAGAAAAAAAGAGAAGAAATATTCTGATTTGCATGTGCATTTTGGTATTTGTTGTATTTAACTCACCAAGATGCTGGAAAATACAGTAATTGCACAGAGTTCAGTGACGTGGTTTTTGTGAGGTATTGAATGCATGGCCTTTAGAAATAACCACCTTTCTTCTTTGGTGCTTTCCTTGAAAATTAGTGAGTTCTGATAGAAAAATAATGCTTTTTGAAGGATCCACCTAGAGCTGTGTGGAGAATATAGACCTGTTTTTCCAAACGGAAGGCAGCCTGGACTTTTTTGCGATCCCACAGCAAGTTTTATATGTGAACTCATTACTAACCTTGCTGCTAATCTTCCTGTTGCTATTTCATAGATAATGTCCCTGTGTCCTGAATACCGTTGCCCTCTGAATCTCCAAGTACTTTGGAGACAAAGGCAGGTTTATTATCTCTGCTTTAAGGATGAAGAAAACAAGACGTGGAGGTGGGATTGGTCTGGCATAATAGTTTTTTACACCTGAACTAATTGCTTGAGAGTCGCTTTATTGTTGCTGGAGACAAACAGACACTTCTATTAATTTCATCCTAATCTGGACTATTAAAATAGGTCAGATGACTAGCTTCAATGTATTTAGGCAGTGTGTGTGATGGGCACCTAAGGGGAGAGGAGGAAGGGAGTAGAGACAGCCACACATCTATACAAGTATTTTTTTTCTTTACACATGCAAGATATAAATATCTAAATACTCCCAGGCTCTTTCCTGTACTAGTACGTGATGATGGATGGATAGATAACCTTTCTTCATAAAAATATATACAGTTAAGGGTAAATTTTTCATTGTCATCTCCAGCTTGTGTTTAACAATTTCTTTTCCTCTTTTTTTTTTTTTTTTTTCCCTTGGATTATTGCTGTGGGGGGAGAGTTCTGTCCTGTGTCTAACATAATATTCTTGGATGGGGTTTTTGAGTAATGGCACTGTTATTGTACAACCTCCAGCAAGAACAATTTGCAAAGTGTTGCAAACTTTTCAAAATGACCTGACAACAGCTCTCCAACCAAAGTGGTTTTGCAGGGATCTGTTCCAGCATTGCAGGGCTTGGAAAGAGGGAAGTTAAAAAAAGGCATCAGAGGTCTGTTCAAGCTGCCCTTCACTTCAGGTTTGTAATGTTGGTAAAGGAGCTTGAGGTCTGATGTTGCAACTCTCTCACAGAGGATTCATTCCCTTTGGGTCAAGAGAAGGTCAAAGTGCTGAGTGCTTTTAGAATAGCCTAAACTTGGAGTTACAGATTCACCTCTGTGATTATATCAGAGAGTTTCTCTTCACCCATGACCATCCACTACATGAGTGCTGAGCTGGGATATGAATGTGGAGCCAGTAGATTTGTGCACAGACTGGAAGGTGCTCTATAAAGAAGATGACGGTTACATGAACATATATATTGATGCCTCCTTCATGGGCATACCATTCCCATGGGCCACCAGCCAGCCCTGCCATGGGGACTTCTCCTCAGTCTACTTTCTTCAGACCTGCTCATGGTAAAATACAGGTCCAATTGCCATGAAACTGGGGAGAAACTGTACCTAAGGGGGACTCTGATGAAAGTTGCTACTGTAGAAACTGAGGTCTTCATTACATAGCACGGGCTGATCTGAAGAATCAAGACGCCCTGGTGTTATTTTTGTTGTCCAGGAACTTCAGAAATCAATTTATTCCTCCCTCTGAGATTTAGTTCCCTAAGGGGGCTAAAGAGAGAAGGAGGATTTTCACAGCCAGGCTTTAAATCTGCTGAAAGCCAAGTGCCTGCCAAGATTTATTGCATGGTCCTGTGGCAGACAGGTCTAATGTGCGACTCCTGTGCCGTCACACTAATACTCACAGTGACGAGAGAAATCGGATATGGTGTCTGGGTCAGATGGGGTGGGATCCTGATATTATATTAAGGTCCTTCGATGGTTATCGAAGGATTTAAGAGGAGGTTTGCCATGTGGGTGGGATGAGGAGACTGTGTGGGAGGGGAAGAACAGGTTCATGGTGTGGAGAACCCTCTGGGGGTGTGGTGAAACCCAAAGTGGTAGAACCATTGATGGTAGCACCCCGTGAAATTTGGTAGTGTGATGACAGATGGATTTGCCTTCTGTAATGAAGCAGTGACTGAAAGCATCAGTCAGGGACTCACGCCTGCATGTGCATGGTGCTATAGAAACACTGTCCAGTGTGTGCCACAGTTTTTGGGTCCCAATGGAGGTCAGCATCTTTCTCCTGATGCCAATGGATGCTGTGAGTCTCTCACTGTGCAGGTTAGCAGGAACTGGTCACCTCTCCCACCTCACCCCTTTCAGCTTCAAGTATCTCTCTTCAGTGTGAAAAGTAGAGCATTTATTGGATGGGGAAAGGCTGAGAGACCTGGGTCAGTTTAGCCTGGAGAAGAGAAGGTGGAGAGGGGATCTTCTCAAAACTGATCAATATCAAAAAGGGTGGGGGTAAGAGGATGGGGCCAGACTTTTTTCAGTGGTGCCCAGCAACAGGACAAGGGGCAACAGGACAAGGGGC
>JAAGNO010013672.1:0-23307 GCA_033439905.1 Ceryle rudis | reverse complement strand
CTTCTCCTTCTCCTTCTCCTTCTCCTTCTCCTTCTCCTTCTCCTTCTCCTTCTCCTTCTCCTTCTCCTTCTCCTTCTTCTCCTTCTCCTTCTCCTCCTTCTCCTCCTTCTCCTCCTTCTTTCTCCTTCTTCTCCTTCTCCTTCTCTCCTTTTCCTCTCCCATCCTTTTCCTCTCTTTCTTCTTTGTCTTTAATTGCAGCAGATAGAGAAATATTTCTTGGGCCCAGGATGAAAATTCTGGTAAAAACTGTACAGCCCCATCCTGAGCCAGACACTGAAATATTCACTTAGGAAGTAACAAGTTCAAGGTCCAAGCAGCACAAAAGACATAATTTTGGGTTTAGGTGTTCTTACAGGACTGTCTGAAGCAGTGGGCCGAAGAGACACTATCTCATCAGAATTGTTCCACTTTGTATCTCTAATTGTCACTGGAGCAAGGAGAACAGGAATTTCACACTCTGTTGTTCTGTCTGGGGCTAATGGATATCACCAATGAGCATTTCAGTGAAGCCTCTGAAAACTGACCAGTGATTCAGAGTGTCCAGCTAGAGGCACGTTGAAGGGATTTTCAAAAAATCTGGAATTCTCAACATACCTCAGCCAGGCCTTCCTGAACTGAGCACTGCCCAGGGCCTCCACCCTGTAGTTGATCCCTCAGCCACTAGCCATTTGGGAAAAATCTCTCATTAATCCTCTGCTGCTCTTTAGAGCTGCCAGACCTTTATTCTGGTGCTTATAGATATAGAAGTAGATATTGGTGAGTGTCCAATTTTTACTGGTGGCATCTCCCAGTACTTTATGCTGAACACCACGTGCTTTGTTGCCTAATCTGATATGCAAAGAAACTATTGTTAGGAAATTGCTTTCACTCAGGCAAACTAGGCAGCTTACTGTGCACGTACATTTATTTTTGAGATCTTTGATCTATTCAGCCACAGCTTTGATCTGTCTCTCAGCCTCAGATATTTCTCCTGAGGGCTCAGCACTATCTTCTCTTTCACAAAAGCATTTGTGTTGCGTCTACCTCCTCCATAACATTTCCACACTGCTCACTGAAATGCTGTTCTTCTTCCAGCCTTCTGTCACCCTATAAGCTTGTTGATTGTGGTGGCTGCCCCTGTGAATATGCCAGGGCCTTGGCCTCTGGACCTTTTTTGCTATGTCATTTGGGTGTTGGTCTTTTTTAATCTGGACAAACTTTGCATTTTAGAGAGAAAAAAACCTGCAAATGTTTTTAAAGTAGCCTGATAGTTTTAAAGTACTGTATGAGTAATTTTTCGAGGCAGGTGCATTGCTGTGAGAGGAATGAGTTAGGGCAATGTCTTCACATCACGTAAAGCCCTCCTGACCTCCAGGATATACATATTTTGATAAAAAGCCTTCCCAGCTGGAATCCTGTTGGCTCTGTGGCCTCAAAGGATTTATTTGCAAACTTTTTTTACCACAGATATCAGAAGTGTGACTTAATGGTTGCAGAACTTATATCTAGCACAGAAGATCAAAAGTCTTAAAAAGGAGCAAAAAGGGGATACAATTTATCAGGTTTTTATACCAGTAGACAAAGATTTAAAGCCAGAGAGAATTTCCTAAGAAGAAGCGTTCCACTTTATTATGATGCCAAAAGCATTGCTTCATAATTAAAACTGAAATAAGCATAAAACTCCATGTTCCTTGAATTTAACTGCAATCAAAAGGCATAAAAATTGAGTAGGAAAGTAAGAACTTGAGCCAAGCCAACCCCCTTAACAGTGCTTTTTTGTGATTGTCATTAAACTCCAAGGGCTTTCATCAACTTGGTGGCTTGCCAGATGCACCAAGCACTTTAAACAAGTCCTACAGGTACATCATGCTTCAACAGCTTTTAGTAGTTTCCATTAAACTGTCATATACTCACCCAATGATAAAATAAGTTTTTTACTAGGGCAGTCAGGAAAGAAATGCACAGATATTCTAGCCACAAAATTTTGGAGAGCTGCAAAGCACACAGTAGTATTTGAATCCCTGGGAGGCAGCCCCATAGAAGAGCAGGAGTATTTTTGTCACAGATCTTCTTGAAGGAGTGGTATAAACTGATACTAACACCTTATACAGAGGGGACTATGCATGAACAAGAACTTTTCTCCTGCTGTCCGTTTTGCAAACACGGTATCACAATAATTGGCCTTGCCTTGTCTTTAAATGCTTAAAAGTGCAATGTAACAGGTAACTGGTGGTAAATCAGTTCAGGTGTATCAGGGAAGAAGTTATACTGATGAGTTTGTTCAGCTAAAACCTTAACAGATTAAATGGTCTTCTCCCCCTGACTAAGAAGAATGTTCAAGTCTCAGTTTTTAGTATCACAGCCCTTTGTGTGGTCCCCTTTGTTGTGCTTTCAAAATTACCTACATCTCTGGTATGGGTCAGAACCACACATTACCAATAATTTCTATTTTCTTCACAGTTACCGTTTCTTATGAAGCTGTTCAGTTAGTGAGTACTCCTCCCCTCCCTTCCTTTGTAGGCAGGGAAAGGTGGATAGCTTCCAGCAACTATGGCTCTGATACTTTACCCTGATACCAGCGATGAAGAAGGACACAGCTTGTTTCACGGAATACCACTGGAACAGCTCAGAGAGTAAGAATGAAAACTGAAGAAAGAAGAAGGAGTGTTTGATGACATTTCCCATCCTCACTCTATGTCCAGAAATCAGACTAGTTGAGTCTCCATATGGATTTCAACTCAGATCTGCCTTAGGACAGTTCTTGTCACTTGGTTGTTCCTCTAGCTATCTATCAGTCTTGTCAGCATGTTCCTTGTAACCTCATTGTGTGGACATCCCACTCATGCCAGCTCTCATGTGTTCTTCATCTTGTATCAGTAACAAGCAGCATTTGTCCCCGAGCTCCTCACTGTATTTGCCACCGTGCTCCATTGCCACCCCTGTTCCTGATCATATGCAACTCAAGACCACATGGACTGCATGGTGCTGTTTGTTGGCCAGGTTTTCCTGCTCTTTATCTGTGCTTGTTCCTTGCTCTCCCAGTCACTTCAAAGAATGGGAAAGTGAGTGACACAGTTAACAGCCCCAACATACAATCACCTCATTCACATACCAGAAATTAAAAGTGGCATTACAATGACTAGCAATAAAACAGTAACAGAAATAAAGCTGTTGTGAAGAGGGAAAAACATGTTTAGCAGTGTGGAAGCTTACTCAAAACTAGGGCTATGTCCACTCTGTGTTTCATCCCTCTCCTTTGGGGCATATTTTGACGGGCTTTACACAGTGCTGACAAGATTGTGATGGTCAAGCTTGGTTTTATTTTGGGAAAAACTAAAACATGATGGGATCCTGTGAAGTTATGTTACTTTTCTGCAGTAGCATAGCACCCATGATATTGTAGGAAGGTGAGAAGAAGAGGGTAGGGGGATTTCCTCAGCTGTGAGAGAAGATCCTTCTGAAGAATGTTGGCCAGAAACATGGCATGGCCAGGGGCACTGAGCTGTTCGCCAAAAGACCACTTCAACCTGTCCTTTGCTTGATCTGATGGACTATAGCAGCCTTCACAGCCTGTGCTGGCTGAATAGGAAAGGAGATCTAGCCACTTTCCAACAGTTCAGACTTCTTAAAAATGGCTTGCAACAGTTTTTATTCATACACAATATCAGAATCAATTTGAAGGTCTGATAGTCTGAAATCCTTCCAGGCCTGGAAGCAATTGTTCCATATTTCATAGGTGAGCTGAAATCCCCTTCTGTGCAGCCTCATGTAGTTCCCATTTCCAGCCTACAGAGAACTGGAGATATAAAACCTATTCCACAGGAAGAAAACATCCATCTATATCCTGTAGGCCACAAAACAATCACCAGAAAATAATGAGCTTTGCTTGCTGCTGACCTGAGCAGAATTCAAACTGTGAAAATTTCCATAACCAAGATCAGTTTGTTTAGCTGAAGAGCCTAAGTGGGTATCTGGTTTTAATTTTTGCATACTTGACTTTTGCTGTTTGATTATTTCAGGCATCTCATTTCCTCGAGTATTACTTAGAGGAGGGATCAAAATAAAAAGATACATGAAACCATGAAATAAAATTAAACTGACAATCACAAAAGAGAGAGAAAGAGGAGGTCTGGTTCTAAAGCAAGAAAAATTTCACTGGAATAGACAGAGATGCTTTGTTTGTGCCAGGACTCTGTTTTCCCGGAAAAGTCCAATCTAAAAAAAAAAAACAGGATAGAGGAAGATCATCATTATTACCTCAGGCACTTAATTAGATTTCCTAACTATATCTTGATTGATCTGTAAGGTTTTTAGAGATAGGGAGCAAAAAAAGCATTAGGGGAATAAAAATTGAATTTTATGGAAACCTTATCATGTCATAATTTTCCCTGGCTCCTTTTTCATTCCTTGAATCCATTCACAAAGAGAAACCTCCCTTCAACCCCAGCAGCGCCTTCACAGCAGAGCTTGCCAGAGTCAGCGCCAGAGCTAAATGAGCTCTCTGTGCCCGCTCTCTCTGCAGCTCTCCCCCATTCACCCACAGCACATGGGCCAGCACAGGCACCTGGCTCTGCACAGCACTTCTGTGGCATGGCCCAACATCGGTGGGGTTTTCCCAGCTGCTAACAAAGTGCTGCTGGGTGTGCGACCCCAGCCAGCAAATAGAGCTTGTCAGGTAGAAGGGGGTCTTCAGGGAAGTAAAACCCCTACAAAATGCCTTTGCAAATGATAAATAAAAAAGCATTAAGTGTTGAAATCAAGGTCTATCGTGACTGTATTTCACTCACACTTACTTCACTTACTGTGCACTGGGACAGGGCCATGTCATAACATTTGCAGGGATGGGGGTTTATGAACCATACAACTCCTGAGCAGACAGACATTGATGACGGTCCAACATGGGACAGATTTAAGCAAATCTGTGGTGTTTTGAGTGTGGGGGGTGCTTAGCAGCTGTCCTGTTTATTTGATAGAACAGGGCTGAAATAATAACACCTAGTTACTCACAAAAGACTTGGTGTCCATACCCACCTCAAACGCGGAATCATTTCTGGTTTGGTAATTGTTGAAAATAATCAAGGTCCTCGTAAGGGTTAGAGAACCAGACACTAAATGCAAATGTCTGTTGCCTCTGTGGAGGACACTGTCATTTTGCTTGGGTTTGCTAGCTAAACTTTCTACTGCAGGTTTATTTAAATGTGTGCATTTTGTTAAAAAAAAAAAAAAAAAGAAATCGCAGCTAGGACATACACTTCTCTAGGACATTTGCCAGTGTTGTCAAGGTCAGCTTTATGGGCAGGTATACACAGGTCTGAGGTGTAGATGCTGGTCATTTTCCTCAGCAGGCTCAGCATGCATGCTTGAGTTGTCATGCTGTGGAAATCTGCTCCCTCTGACTAGCAGGTGGAGAAACGAATTATAGCAACCATCCCTCTAGGCCAGAAAAATTCTACTGATTGTCACAGTAGTTAGGTGTGAGCTCTCATTGTCCTTCAACTTTGGGGGGATTTTTTTGTCTGCAGATCAACTAGTATTATCATCTGCTCATTTTCCAGGGTGTTGTTTCAGCTCCATTGCCTTTTTCATTCATGCCACGGAGCCATTAGGCACAAACTGTATTGGATTGCCCTAATGAAATTCACTGACTATCATGCTCAGTTTTTGCTCCCTCCTCTCCCTAGTCAGCTGCCCTTGGGGGAGTACCCCTTGACATCTCTCTCTTGATTCCTCTTCACAGTGTGTTCTAGGTCAGCGCCGTCACTCTCCTTGTACTGTAGCAATTTTCCCCCTGTTCATTTAAGAAAACAATCAACTGGAATGGAAGTTTTCCATCTACTCTGGTCAAGTAACTACATTTAATTTTGAAACTGAAATTTCTCTGTTTCACTCTGCCTTGCCATATAGAAACAAGACAAATACCCTGTAAGTACAAAGTCAACAGTATGTAGCCAATAGCATGTAGTCCATCTAGAAGGGGCTTGCTTATGGCTCTTTGGTACAGAGATGAGAAAAAGATTCTGATGGGACCAACAGCAACTTAGAAATATTCCCAAGAAACCTAATCCCTCAGAAATATCAGATGAGTCAAAATTACTCATTTGCTCCCTTAAGTTGGTTGGGGAGTGGGACATGGAGAAAGATCTTATTAATATTGGCTCATGACATCTAAAAATTGCAACAACCCACATGCAGTTCAGTCATAGTGACTGCTGTGTAGGGGAGACAGAGCCAAGATCCACTCAGCCTCCATTGCTTCTCTCACAAACTTTTAGCTTTGCTAATTCCCATTACAGTCAGACCCAAGGTATGAGCTGTCTGTGTAGGAGTGTTTGCGAGTGGTACTTCTCCAAGGTGCAGTGTAACACTGACACACATACTCTGATAATCCAAATCATCATTTGACCCTGCAGAAGGGCAAACTGTGTGGTAATTCTAGATGATTTTTGCATTATATATCCATGTCAGCCTAGAAATCTATGCTTTGAAGACCTGGGCTGAGCATCAGTGGGGTCCATATGAACATTCAAAATATTCTAAAGGAAAAAGAGGGATAAAGTGCCTCTCCAGAAGACTATGCTTTTAGTGGTTTAAAGGCAAAAGAAGCTTGTATCAGAAAGCATTTGTGTACAGGCAATTTGAAAACATTCAGGTAATGTTATGACTGAATTACCTAACTATTTTCACAGCAAACTCAGCTATAGCAAACCTCCACTTATAGGAAAGCAAATTAAAGTCACTAATTGTTTCATATGTGCAGTGTGGGAATTGCAGTTTCATTTATAATGAAACTGATTACACCGTAATTGTTCTGGCAAAAAAATGACTCCATTTCCAGAGGCTTCTGCTGTGTTTTCAAACTGTGTCCGTGTCTGAAGTAGTTTTTATATTCCTTCACTAGAATTGTGAAATCACACATCTTTAGGCTTTCTCAGAATCATGATTAATATTGCCCAATTTTCAAAATCCTGACAAACTCAATGGATACACCCTTGTGTAGGTGGAAAAGTAAAGAGAAATGCAGTGTTTTGGATAGTCTGATAAGTCCTGACTGTTCTGTGCAGAATCCCAGGGGAAATGTCAACTCACACTTTTTACTTTACTCATCACACTTCTGCACTTGATGTGTCCTTTAATGCTTTTCCTCTTATAGAGAGCCACTGTTCCCTTGCAGAAGGTTCTTCTGCCAGTTCCTACCACAGCTTATCTAGTAATTGCCTACAAAGTATGAGCATGTCTGCACCGAACGTCTAGAATGAAAAAACATCATTGGAAAGACCTTCCTGAACTTGTTCCTAAGGTATTTAAATACATAAATCTCATTCCTCATGACCTTCTCCCTCCTGTAACATGTTTTGCTTCAAACTCACCCATGAAGATCACTGCCAAAGTGGTTATTGGTATAACTATAAATGGTACAGTTGTTGGTAATTTTCCTATATGTTTGCATTGGTGAAACAGAAGTTTAGGACTCAGAGCTGTTTGTAGCAGGGATCTTATTTTCCTGGATTTCTGCGTCTACAGGCCTGAGAGCTTTCTGGAATAATACGTAATAATAATAACCTGAGGTTTATCAGCTGTGCTTCCTGGACAACTTTTCTGGTGTCCTCTCCTGTTACAAAGGAACATTGTAGGTATCGTGTGACATAGGAAGGGAGCAATTCTACACCTAGTTATATAGAAACCCTAGGGTGGTTACACAGAAACCCTAGGGTAGTTACACATAGGAAGAAGTATCTGTAATTAACGTCAACAGATATGGGTGTGAAGTGACTGACAACACCGTGTAATTGTGGCCCAAAGCAGGGAGACTTGCAGCTGAGACCAAGAGTGTTCTTTCCATGTCATTGACACCAGGATTGAACAGTGACATGAATATTCACATCACTAGAGTGAGAAGGATTCAATTTCTTCAAGATCAACCCTCTGTAGTCTGAAAGTGTGAGGAAAGTGTGTTGGGCCACTGTTTGGGCAACCTTGTGTGGAAATGAAACAGATTTCCAAGGTATGAGAAAAAAAACACCCCAGATGAAGCTGTTTTGCCCAAAGTCTTCATCCTTTTTATATAAGACAGTTTTCCACAATAAGACTTGCATTTTTCTAAGTAACAGCTGTATGCATCAGCAGTAATATGCTTTAGCGTTTAGATGGCATTACTATGAGTTTTTACATGTGACAGATCTCTGGATGGAAAAGCTACTGTGTTAACATTGAAAAGTGGAACCATTTTAACCTGGATCTTTTGGAAGGTTTTCCTCTGCTTACATTTTATAAATATTAATGACATGTTTCATTGCTTGTGTTATAAATCATCGATGTGACACAGGCATTCACTTCTATATATTTGAGCACAGTGCTGAACGTGATGAGTAGCTGTTTAGAAAAAAAATCTCTTTGTTCTCAGCTAGAGATACTGGTGCTTCTAAAAGTCTGTTCATCCCTACATCAGACTTGCAATATTCTGAAAATCTCAATGATGGGAGTCTAGTGCCATCAAAAATCCTGTCTTCAAGCTTCTTCTCATGATTTTTGTTTCCCTTTGAAAGTTTTTCAGCAATCTTATATTTATCTCCTTGAAATTTCAATAATTCTGCAATAATCAAGGCTGAATTTATAGTAAATGCTTCTGCATCTTTAGGGGTTTCAGGTAGGCTAAAAAACTCCTTTGATCAGCTATAATAAACATCTTGGGTCAGATAATGTAAAAAAATATCCATTAACATTAGTGCTGAGGTGCATCCCATAACTGATTATGTCAAACTACATTCTTCATCAAACATTGAGACATCTGATGATGCTGGAAAAATATAATTAGCAAGTTTGATTGTAATCTATCATAAACCAAATTAACATATGGAAAATGATTCAGATAATGCTTTCAGAATCTAAAGAGAATTCTTATTATGTTAGAATGTCATAAACCAGACACTGTCATGAAAGAAAGGTAAAACTAATTAAAGCATTTACTTTAAAAAGCACTTTTCATTACAAAGTTCCATATGTCAAAACTGAAATGATTCACAGAAAAGAGTTGGATTTTCTAAGTCTCGGGATAGTTTAAATTCCAAATTATCAAAATACCTCTTTTTCGTTCCTTAAAGGAAAAGTCTTCTTTTCTAACAGAAAATTCCATTTTTTTCCTCATCAATTTTCATTAATATATAATGAAAAAGGTTAAAAAAATAAGAATCAGGAAAAAACCCACATTATTTGATTAAAACAATCTCTTTTATTATTATGACATCAAACAGAATTTCTTTATTTTTTCCTCTTTCTCCTGAGTGAGCTTTGAAATTTCAAAAATTCCTACTGATCAGAAATGTGCTTTGTATTCAGCTCTTGCACACATATCAGCATTTGATTATCTCAGCACACTCTACCATTGGTTTTAGTTAGGAGACATGAGACAATGTCAATATTGTGAAACCTATCCAAACTTCCTAATTCTTTATTTGTGGGCTTTTTTTTTTTCCAGCATGACTTTTCAGACAGATGTAAGTTTTCAGTGTTCAACATTTTGCAGTCTTTTTTTTATATATATAAATAGCTATTACATGATTTTAGGCCTTTATCATCCAGTGATAGACAGTTGATCTATCAGTGTATATTTCATGTACCAATCCTTTCATTTTCTTCCATTGCTGGTTCCATGATTTTTTTTTTAATGAAGTTCCTTTGATGTTAAATAAATTAATTTGGAACTGCAAGTAATTGACTGAATTTCCTACATAAAAGCCTTTAATATACTACTTTTAACCTCTGATCTCCCACATGTCAAGAAGAATATTAAAATTCCCAAGACATTTAGCAGGACAGCAAATCTTGGTTTGGGAACATTCAAACAGAATTTAAAAAATAATATCCATTCAGGTAGCTTCTCAACTACTCATTGCTTACTTGTATGCCTTTAGTTAAGACTATGATGTTGTCATGATCGCAGAGAAGCTGCCTCTCCAGTAGCAGGGACTACATGATAAAAGCAAAACCTTAACCTTCACACAGATCCTTATCATCAACCAAACCTAAGCGTCAAAGCACTAGCTCAATGGACTAAGACTTGAGTCAGAGGCTGTATCAGCTTCAATTTCACAGGGAATTAGATGGCAGATTTCTGTTGTGAGAACAAAAGCAGACAAGACTGTTCTTAAAGCAGCTAGGACTTTTGGTGAGTGAAGCAACACCCGAGTTATGTGTTGAGCCAAGACACAACCCTGTTCAGGATTACTGGCCAGCAGATGCCTGGAGATTCTGGACTGGCACTGTTATCCAGCACTACATGTTAAGCTCCATGAGTCCATGGCTGATTGGTGTTTGGTTTATTCAAAGCACAGATAAAGCAATCTCTCTGTATGCCATGTAGACCTATCCAAAGTGACTTCGAGGAGGGCTTGTACCCATTGCACCACCAGCAGCTGCAAAGGTCCTCATAAGGGTTAGAGAACCAGACACTAAATGCAAATGTCTGGTGCCTCTGGACCAGCAGCACAGTGAAACTATTGACCGGTGTCCCCACATAACGTTACTTCTGTTTTATCCATAGGCTGGACTCAGCCAGACTCTGCTCACAGGTAGACAGTAATTTGTGCACACACCAGGTAATTCATTTTTGTGTGTGACATGGGTCAGAGAAGATAGACATGTGGAGCCAGGAATCATTAACATACTAGATACATATCTAACACTTGTTAATGGAGTAAGACTCCTATAAATGTTCAATGGGACACTTGAAAGGACACAATGGTGCATTGATAGTGTTTTTAGGGCAAACTCTGACCCTCTGAAACTTCTAACAAGTAAAGGAACAAAGCCTTCAAATAATCAGTGTTTCACCCTACTGAAAACAAATAAGGGTCACTTTGTCACTTGCTGAAAGATACTACCAGTGACTACACTCAGCTAAATTAACCTAACTTTGACTAAGGTCTCCATCACCCATGTTGGAAACCTCTGACTCAGTCTGAAAATACTGAAATCTGATTGAGTTTTCTGCAGGATCTGGGCAGACTTGAATTTGGGCTACATAGAATTTAGGCTAAAATACTCCCAGCCAGTACAAACCTTCCAAATCTTCCCACATGTCACTCCTGAGGGAGAGAAATACTCTCCTGGCCCTGTAACAGCTGGTGAGCTTTATTACCAAAATCAGTAACAGGCAACCTCCCTCTTTTCTGGGTGTAGATATGGCCTTACCATAAGCGATACAGAGGCTCACCTCCAGCCAGCCAGCTTGTTATTACACGAGGTGGGATTTTGCACCCTTACAAGCTGCATTCAGCACAGATGCCTCTTTTAAACAAGTTTTATTGTGGCCACGAGCTTATGTCAAACATAAGAAAATTGTTTCAAGCATGTAGCTGCTGAACAGGAGCTGTTAGAGGCTTAATGTACACATCCATACATCTGTTTTCACGAGTGTCCCTCTGAAAGATGTCCAAGCAGAGAGGGTTCTGACTGGAAGTTGTCAGCTACCTCCTACCCTTGAATTTTGGTATGGATAGATCTGTCCTTTGCTCAGTACTGTCTCCTCTGAGATACAAGGTCAAGGGTTAAGAAGGTTTGGTGTATCTCAGGTTAATTCTAGATAACCATCTAGCATTAGATGGTGCTCAGTGTTTAAAGGTTAATCCTTATCACACCAACCTCAGGACCATGCATCCAAAATTTGGATCAAAGAAGGCCAGATAGACCTTGTAATAAAAAAGGATTTTGCCACTTGATAGAGAACCAGGTGTCAGTGCAAGCAGGAGCCATAATGATCACAAAAGCAATAACAGAAAATATCAGCAACTGCTCAGGCTTCCTTTAGAACAGACATTATGTTATGGTGTGTTAAGTTTAACAGAATCCAAATTCTGTGTGAGGTTAGGTGAAATAAACTGAAGTTTGGCTGCTTTTGTCATTATGTATGAAAATTTCACCTAGTGATGATAAATACTGAGCCATAAACCTCTATAGAGTTCAAGAAATATTTTTTGTTTTCAGAATGTTCTTCTGATGTTACAACAATGTGACTCAGGACTTACTATGTATGGCTGTTTCTTTTAATCTAGTGTACTTAGCTTCAATGTCAATTTTAGACACTCCCCCTGGAGCTACATGAAAAATGAAGTCTTGATCATTGCCCAGCTTTATGGAAATTCAGTGTAAGCAATTATGAGCTGAACCCTGAGAAGGTCAGGTTTATAAATAAGAGCGAATAAAGTTTAGTGAGAGTGACTATTCTGTGAGGAGCAGACACAAAACGAAGTGCTGAGCTGCTTGTTGCCTACCTGGTGCTTGCTGACCTGATGCCAACCATGCCTTAGCTCCAGGATCCCCTCCTGATGCCACTGCCCAGCAAGTACTGATCCAGGTGATAGCACTTCTGTGAGTGAAGGGGGAAGAAGATAAATGAAGGAGCAGGGACAGGGCTTACTCTGCAACTTGGCTGCCACTCCAGCCAGTCTTACCCTCTCCCAGTGGCCTCTGCCTTTGATCTGCTTGGGCTTTTAAAAGTTTTGGGGTAGGGTTACTTTTACTGAGGGGTCTTTGGTTGGAAGTTTAAAAAATCTTCATTTCAGTGATTATGATGTAGTGAATTATTCTGTCAGAAAAGGACTTAATACTTCTCCTCCTCCCATTTTATGCAGACTTTATTTACCACTGAGTAAAATAAAAAAAATAAAGGTAAAAAAATTCTTGCTTGTATTTCACATTTTTATTGAATTGTGTTTTTGCCTTGCTACAATCCTTTAAAATTCTCTGATGTTTTTGAAAAACTACCAGAAGGTAACACGTGAAATTAGACATTGCAGCCCTGCAGAAATTGATTCATTCCAAATGAAAGTACCTTTGATATGATATGTTTTTCAAAATAATACCTTTTTATTCTGCCAGTCCCACTATTCAATTTTGCAGTCTTGAAATAAGAGACGTACATTTTCCTATGAGTCCTATATGACTTCAAAAGAATTAAGATGATTCACGTCTTGTTATTTTAAATTTATTTCATTTATTTCATCAGTCTTTAAGGAATATTTTGGTAACTGTCAGTTGTCCATAATTTATCACAATAAAGGACTGATGAATAGACAGAGGTATCATTTCCATTTTCTAGTCTCAGTCAGAATTGTTAAATTAATATGCTGTAAATATTGTGTCCAGTTCTGGGCCCCTCAGTTCAAGAAGGACAGGGAACTGCTCAAAAGAGTCCAGCACAAAGATGATTAAAGGAGTGGAACATCTCCCTTCTGAGGAAAGGCTGAGGGAGCTGTGTTTCTTTAGCTTGAAGAAGAGGAGACTGAAGGGTTACCTCATTAATCTTGATAAATATGTAAAAGTTAACTGTCAGGAGGATGGAGCCAGGCTCTTCTCAGTGACGTCCAATGATAGGACAACAGGCAATGGGTGCAAGCTGGAACATTGGAAGTTACATGTAAACATAAAGAGAAACTTTTTCATGGTGCGGGTGACAGAGCACTGGAACAGGCTGCCCAGGGAGGTTGTGGAGTCTCCTTCTCTGGAGACATTCAAAACCCACCTGGACACATTCCTGTGTAGCCTGATCTAGGTGATCCTGCTCTGGCAGGGGGGGGTGGACTAGATGATCTTTTGAGGTACCTTCCAACCCCAAACATTCTGTGATTCTGTGAAATATGCTGAGACACCTGCTAATAGAGAGTCCTAGATTTAGGTGACAGAATCCTCAACAGTTTGCTTATGGACAAGCTGACTCCTGGCATCACTCACACTGAGGAGTTTTCCTGTACCACAGTGAACTGAAAGAAAATTTTATCTATCAATTTACAACATATAGTTGTATAGTTATATAAACTGAAAAACAAATGCAGTAAAGGTCTTCTTAAATAGCAGTTAGTGTGTCTGATTCACAGAAGTTTTTTTGCTTTGTCCAGTCCTTACAGCTTTGCATTTGGACTAAACCAGACGTAAAACACTACTGTTCTGATCTGGTAGCATTTCAGATACTAACTAGGAAATAGGTAAAACTAGAAAGTATGCAGCTTATATTTGTGATGTGATTGACAAAAGTGCTGCAAAAGGTGGGCCAGTATATGTTGGGAGTGACAGCATGTTTATAAGACACATGGTTTTGTAAAAATTATGTCACATATTTTCTTGTTATATTTCATCCAAATTTATTCCATACATCTGCTGGCTTACTACGGGCAGTAAATCAGCCTGTCCTTCCTTATTCTTTTGTTCTGGCAGATAAGATTTCCACAGTCCATACATATTTTGGCAGCCACAGGGATGATATTGAAAAAAACAAGGAAAAGTATCTTTCCATATTCACACTAGCTTATACCAGGACACTTGACATCTAATATTAGACAGGTGATTTCATACTTGACACAAATTGGCAGTGCCTTAGACCTACCATCTCTCAAGCCATATTTTTCCATCAAATAACTGACTCTTTTGTAGTGCAAACCAGCCAGATGATAGTTTCCCAAGCATACAGAATTGCTCATTAGGTCAGCATCAGTGTCTGATTTGTGCTTTTGGCAGTGGCAGTAAAAGGACCTGCAACTCCCCTGTGTGTTAGCTGAGTCTTCCTTAAAGGAGGAGAAAGTAGAGCATTTTTTATACTTCCCCTAGTATTTATTTTTGTTGTCAGTATATAGTAGCTTCCACCTCCATGTAATAACATGGAAATGCAGCTAATTAAATCCAAGGACTGAAAAATATTCAGTGCTGAAAAGCTGCCACAAAATCCATTCACACAGCATATTAAAAGGAAAAGAGCAAGGGCAACTAGAGGAATAAATAAAACTTGACCAGTGGAATCTCTTAGATAAGATTCTCAAGAAATGCTTGAGAATTGGGCTCATGTGAACCTCATGAGGTTCAATAAAACCAAGTGCAGGGTCCTGCACCTGGGTTGGGGAAACTACCACTATCAATAAAGTCTGGGAGTTGGGGGGGATTGAGAACAGCCCTGTGGAGAAAGACTTGGGGGTACTGGTGGGTGATAAGCTGGATATGAGTGGACAATATGTGCTCGCAGCCCAGAAAGCCAGTTGTATCCTTGGCTGCATCAAAAGAAGTGTGGCCAGCAGGCCAAGGGAGGTAATTCTGTCCTTCTACTCTGCTCTGGTGAGCCCTCACCTGTAGTACTGTGTCCTTCTCTGGTGTCCTCAGCACGAGAGAGGCACAGAACTTTCGGAGCGAGTTCAGAGGAGAGCTGCAAAAATCATCAGAGGGCTGGAACACTTCTCCTATGAAGAAAGGTTGAAAGATTTGGAGTTGCTCAGCCTGGAGAAGGTTCTGTCGAGAACTTCTTGTGGCCTTGCAATTAGCTTAAAGGGGACTATAAGAATGATGGAAACAGAGTTTTTAGCAGGGCCTTTTGCAATAAGACAAGAGGTAATGATTTTAAATTAAAAGAGGGTAGATTCAGACTAGATACAAGGAAGACATTATGATGAGGGTAGTGAAGCATTGGGACAGGTTGCCCACAGAGGTCAGATTGGGTGGGACTTTGAGCAACGTGATCTATTGAGCAACCTGAACTATTCTATAATTTTATGATTCAAAAGGCTATGGAAATTCTCTAGGCTCTGATGTATTAAACAAAGTGAACCTCTTAGGCTATGACTTGGCCCTAAATGAGTAGGATGATTAAAATCATGATGATATTTATTCAACACAGATTCATTTAACTTGCAATAAGACTCAATCATTCATAATCACTGTGGAAGAGAGAGCAGCTGGATGTGATTTTATAAACTGAGTTGGGGAACTCAGTGTTTTTCGTGTTTCTTTTCAATTGCTCAGCCATGCATCTTCCTCACTACACACTGAAGGTGCAGGATGGATTCAACCCAGATCACGTGGATGAGCAGTGGGCAGCCATGAGATCTGCCTCCATGCACATCTGCAACTGCAGAAAGTGTGCCAAAGCTGCAGGCATGTTCAGCAGATGGCTGGGCTCATTTGGGGCATGATGGAACACATGGAGCCATTGTCAACATCTAGACACAGGCAGGTAAGAGAGATTTTCCCTCTCACGCACACAGGCTATTGGGGGAATTAAAATGCAGATTTAAAATAAAAAGCCAACGTGAAAATATTTGGTAGAGAATAAAGGACACCAATACCAGAAATTAAACTAACACAGGAGTCTTATTCTAAAGTTTACTCCTAAATAGAAATATCTCTGAGTTGCATTAATATATTAACATCTTGTGTTCATTGTCCTCTAAAAGTCTTGCTGCTGCTTTT
The DNA here is from genome assembly GCA_033439905.1 of Ceryle rudis. NCBI lineage: Eukaryota > Metazoa > Chordata > Aves > Coraciiformes > Cerylidae > Ceryle > Ceryle rudis. Next base: position 7,107 of record JAAGNO010013672.1, on the reverse strand, counting down.
TCTTCTTTAACTTCAGACAGTCACATGTCTGAGAAATGTTTTGCCTGATTTGGGAGGGAAACACACTCCTCCGCTTTGCTATGCTAGATTATCAATTATGTTAAAGACTTCTCTGCCTACTAATGAGTGAAGGAGAGCATGAGCTTTCACTGAGAACTTTTCTTTGAAGTGAAAATCTTTAATAGAGCCCTCTCATTTCTAAGGACACTATAATCATCTTGATGGGAGGAAAAAAAAGGCTTCTGGCTCTGTACCTATTTTCCTCCCACTCTCCCCTTCATCTTCCCTCTCTCTCTCTCTCCTTTATGCACACGTGTGCACACACACAGTCTCTAGGGGCTATGGAAGTAACAACCTATGATGCATGTATTTTCTCATCAGCATGTTTACATCTACACAGATACAGTTATTTTTTTCAAAGTGGCCCATACCTGTAACACATGCATACTTCAAGGACTTTACTTCTATGCTTTTCAGTATACTTTTATGGTTTTGACCTTTATTTTCTGCATACATCCTGTCAAATCTTTTGCAAATGAACTTTATAGACACAAATATTTGCTCTAAAGGAATGTGGAATTATAAACACCCATACTCAAGGAGACCTTACTTTAAACATGAATGCTTTGCTATGGAAATACTTGCATTCTTCACTCAGGGAATAAAATTTGCATGTTGTCTGACCACTTCCAAGTAGGCAGCACAGCTTGAGTTACAATTATGCACCATAATTTCCTGTGGTAGAAGTATACTGACAATAATAAATTCAAATACATTCAGGTAAATAATTTTAAAGTAAATGCATATTGCTGGAGGATGCTCAGCAAGCAGAAAAAAGAAAAGCCCAGTAGCCTAATGTGTTACGTCTTGGGAATCTGTCTTTATGTTGATATATTCTTTGGGAACACTTTAATGCAGTTCCTATAATTAGCGAGTACTTCATAATCACTTTCTAGAGAAGGAAATCTCTCCATAACGCTAGGGTTGACTTTGCAGGCATCATAGTGTAAGTGGTTCTTCTATCAGCAAAAGGAAGGTTGAAGAGTGGGGTGGGAGTGACTAAAACATTTCCAGGAGGCATCAAAGTCATGTCCCTGTAGCAGACTACATTTCTCTTGAGAATACAAGTGAAATCCGGGTATTGCTGAAGCCCATGGGCATTTTGAGAGTTGCTTCTCTAGCAATCCAGCTAAGGGAATGGCTTCATTTACATTGTGCAGGGGTGGGGAGTGGTGAGGTATGCGGGGACAGAGTCAGGTGCTCCTTTCATTACTTGGATGAGGAGGTCACCTGTGGGCTGTGCCCTGGCCTGGGGAGGCAGCACGAAGCTCTCTCCAGAGCATTTCCCTTCTGCCCTGCACTAGCAAAGCCCCTCTGGCCACTCTTGTTCTATTCTGCACTCCTCTCCCGGTCACACCTAGAGGCTATGATGTCTACAGGCAAAATGTGTTCCTTTAAATAAGATTAACTGCCTGCGATAGTATGGAGAGATTACCATGTGGTTTTTAACCCTTTGAGTGTGCTGGCACTCTGTCTATGGGAGCCCTCCACCCCAGCACACAGAGTACTGTCATTGCTGCTTGCCAGTGCGTTGTCTATTGAGTCAGGATGCCAGGAGACATAAAAATGGTGACTGAATATCAGTCTGATATATTGTAATGCTTGGTAATTATTTTGGCAAGCGTCTTGTGAGTGGAAAGAGCGGTAGAAAGAGCCATGGAAAACTGGGCAGACACCCCTGTTCTTCTAAATAACTTCAAGTTCAGTAATCGCATAGCTGTAAGAAGGACACGAGGTTATAAACATTTGTGTGTAAAATTGGCTTAGTGAAAGAAATGTCTAGAAAATAAATTCTGTGAAAATTTTACTTCTGATACTGATTGCTAGGTGTTTGAAAACTTAAAAAGAATCAATGACTAAAAAAACCAAACAAACCGGTTTTAATTTAAATGCATTTTTTCTCCATGTCTTTTCTTTCTCTACAAACTTGGATTTGATAGGAGAGTTAACAACTACAAAATGCACTTGTTAATTACAGCTCGTTCCCTGGCCCCATGGATTCTTATACCTTCTCCTGTTAGTAAGCATGCTATTTCTCTTTTTGAACCAAAGAAGACTTTTATGTCATTTCATGCTAAAATGTATTTACCTGAAATAATTGCTCAGCAGTATCCACAGGATTTTGACTGCTCAGAAGTATTCTATAGGATTTAGACTGTGACAGCCAAAGGATTTAGGCTGTGATAGAGCTCTATGTCTCAAAGACCAGAGCAAGGAACTTCTAACTAAATAGCTCTGTGGTGATCTGATCAGACAAAGACTGCACCTTATGTACAATATGTACATTATGTACATAATGATATAGCTCTTTGCTTTTCTGTAGAATTTTTAATGCACTCATGTTATAGTATTGTTCCACAATGACCAGAATACTTGAAGTGAAAACCTGGAAGACAACTGTAAAAAACCTAGGTAGTATTTTTGAGAAGTTCACCCAAAATGTGGAAGGGGACTGTTTTTCAAGTACCAGAAAGCATCTAGTTAATAGGGTGATTTGTTCATTGTTGGAAAGGTGAGGGGAAGAGTGTAAGACTTACCTTTCATGCAAGGATAAGTTAGTTTAATGGTTTACAAAATGTTCTGGGTAAAGTAACTCTTACCTGCAGGGTTTTATGTAGGTAGGCATGCGAGAAATCCGTTTGCAGTACTACAGGGTTGGTGTGTGCTGCTTATTCAGATTCATAGCTGTGATGGCGGTAGTGATTTCATGACATTAGAATGAATTTGGAACATATTTCTTCTCTCTTTCCAAGAGAGAGAATTTGTGAGAAGGCCTCCTGGGGTAGGTTGGACTTGTTCTTTCTTTAACCTTCACACCTTTTGAACCACATGCTTTGAGAAGAATGTTAAAAGGACATTGAAGGATGCTGGTGAAAACATAAGAGAAGACTCCTAAGTCCTAGATTCTTTGTCTATATCTAGCACAGAGATCCTGTGTGGCATAGAGCTTGTCACCTAACTCTTTGTGCCTCAGATTAATTTTCTCTGAAATTGTAAAATTTGTCCATCTCCTGAGTAGGTAGCTGATATTAAAACTTATTTTTACTCTAGGACAGTACGTGTAGACAAGAGAGGGCTGGGAACTTCATCTCTGCTTGTATCACACTTTCAAATTACCAGTTCTTAAGATGCAAGTTGGTTTGGACATGGTTCTAGGAGATGCCAGGCAGACGGCGTCTTTCACTGAGTGAGATGGCAGCAGAGAGAACTGAAAATCTGGGAGACCCCAGACAATCAAAACATACCATAGCATCAGTGTACACATACACAAATATGTATATACACATCTATGCACACATATCAGCCAATTAGCCTGGTAAACCTATCTAATTCTATAAACTAACATTCAGGCAGAATTGTTTTAGCTATGGGTATACATTTACTATATAAATCAGACATTTCCCTTCCTTGCAGTTCCAGTCATTGTCAGAGAACATGTACGGAGTTTATCCCCTTAAGTTCAGTAGAAGCAAAGAACAGCCAGACCTTTCCTTACACTTTATTTCTAGGATTGCTTTTCGAGAGAGTTTTTGACATAAGAAGCTCTTAACTTTCCACCTCAGATGAAGGTGACTATGTTTTTCTTTTTTTTTTTTTTTTTTCAGTCTCTGGTGCTACAGCTTTCAAGATATGCAAGGAGACCTCTCAGACCATGTACCTTGGCTATAGCCATGGCTTGCCATATGGTCAATTGCCCAGGGCAGCAATTTCTAGAAACTCCCATTCTGTCTTACTACAAAGGGCTTTAATTGTCTCTTCTGCTCTGTCATATATGTGTCTTGCACATGTGGCAGGTTGAATACAGTATCTAGTTGTATGGCAATGAGATTGTCTTTAGATGGGGACTGCCCATACGTAATTAGCTATAGTGCTTTCTCCCATTCTGTAACAATAAGTATGACACAAGCATAGAAAAAAATCATTAAAATGTATCCTAAAATACTTTATAGATTACAGTTTTCTCAGGCACAGGGCATGACCTGTCCTGGTTCTTGTTCAGGTAGATGCAAAGTAACTCACTGCCTTTACGGGGTTTTTTTGGTTGTTTTTGTTTGTTTGGTTGTTTGTTTTTGTTTGGTTTGGTTTTAGTTTTTGTGTGTGTGTTTGTTTTTGTTTTGTTGGTTTGTTTTTTTGTTTGTCTTGGTTTTTTGTTTGTTTTTGTTTTGGTTTATTTTTCTCATAATAGCAGAAAACACAGTCAGACCAGTTCAGTAAAGAGGGATAGGCCCTACTCAGAGATTTTGTCGTGGAAAGTGTCATGGCAAAGGACATCAGAAACATTCAATTACATTTAAACATAGCATGATAGGATGCCTGCCAAAGCAATCACTCCCTGCATGCTGTTTTCAAACCAAGCACCCAGGGATGAGTCTTAAGGGGTGAGAAGACTATTGAGATTGGGATAGAAAGCCCAGCTGTCACACCTGCACGAGAAGATGACTTGTCTTGAGTACCTATTGGAGATGAGTAGCAGAAAGATGTTCACTGTTTTTTTTCAATAACCCTTTTGAAAAGAAGAATTGTAGGGGATCAGTGGTTGTTAAAGGGGAAGCCAGTCAACACCATAGGATCAGCCCCTGAATGTATATAATCTGAGTTCATTAAACTCCACGTGCCTCTGTAAATGTTTCCTCTTCTAACTGAAGGAAGAACTTGCTCCCTGTTTCTTTTCCTATTAGAATAATTACAGTATATTAAGACACACCAGGCAGGTCAGAGCAAAGCTTGTTTGGAGTTTACATTTCAACTGCACATTATGCGCTTGCATTGTAATATATTCATACTGACAGCCTTGTTATGGTGAATTAATCTAAATTATGTCTAGACATATATTTACAACAACAAGCATCATAGAGACCATTTGGTGGCTAACTGCTCAAAGGAATTAAACAAGAAAATCCCAGCCTTAAACTGTACAAATAAATGACTAAATAGATAAGTGAAGGAATAAATGAATTTAGGCCATGCTTCAGGAAGAATATCAAAGTCTTCTCCCTAGAATTTTACTAGTTTACATGTTCCTTTACCGGTTTATCATTTTAATTATCATCCCCTCTACTCCAGGGACATAACCCTACTGGAATGCTATCACAGTCTCAGAAGCCTGAAACAGGGAGAGTGCAGGAAAGTCACAGCAAGTCATAGGAAGCACTATATGATTTATGCTTCTGTGCAATAAAAATACCTGGATATACCCACACTTTGAAAGTTTATTGTGAATCTCCCATAGCTATTTTAAGTCAGGTGTGTAAGGAAGCTTAGCTATCGTTTTAACATCAGTAAAGTTAAATGCATAAATTCAGCATTTTTCCACCACTGGTGCTGATGGGGGGAGATGGAGGCTTGTTGTTCACGCTGTTATTATGTATTATTTGTAAAGACAAGGGCTTTAGGAACTAGGCTGATTGCTTTTAGCACTTTTCAACTACATATAATCATTTTATTGTCCAGCTGTAATAAATCCACAGCACTGCCAGTGGATCATGTAATTAATTTTAATTTTATTGTCTGACTATATACAACACTTCATCCTAAACTCACTGTAAGGTAAAAGCTTGAAACTACAGGGCAAGGGACAGTGTATGAGAGGTTTGGTGTTTTGCAGTAGCCATGGCTTTCAGGAGAACTCTTGGAGCAGTGAGACATACAAGGGAATACCTGACCCAGCAGCTGCACTGCCTGAAGAATCTCCATGTCATCAGAAAGGACTGTGGAGCTGTGTCACGACAGCATTCCCCTGTGGTGACATAGGGACAGCATGTTCCCAGCTCCTAGGGAAATGAAATACTTTCTCTGTAGCATGGGGTTAGTGAGAGGGGAGGGACTGCCACTGCCAACCCATATGATTTTGAGATCTTGATATGTCTGCAGTAACACAACCTTTGTGGGGCCATCCAGGAAGGCTGGAGAGGGTCTGAGTGGGGAAAGTGGGCACAGCAACCATGATGTGATAGAATTTTCAATATGTGGTGAAGTCAGGAGGGCCGTCAGTAAACCTCTACCTTGGACTTCCAGAGGGCTGACTTTGGTCTATTTAGGACGCTAATTCGGAAAGTCCCTTGGGAAACAGTCCTCAAACACAAAGGGGCCCGAGAAGGTTGGGCTTACTTTGAGAATGAAATTATGAAGGCGCAGGAGCAGGCTGTCCCTATGTGCCGAAAAATGAGCCGGTGGGGTAGAAGACTGGCCTGGTTGGGCAAGGAGCTTTTGCAAGAACTCAGGAGAAAAAAAAGAGTGTATCAACTTTGGAAAAAGGGGCAGGTGAACCAGGAAGCATTTAAGGATATTTCAAGGTCACATAGGAAGAGAATTAGAGATGCAAAAGCTCAGAACTTAATCTGGCCAATTCTGTCACGGATAATAGAAAGTGTTTTTATAAATACATAAAATAAATACTTAATAACAAAAGGAGGGCCAGGGAAAATCTCCCTTCCTTACTGGATGAAGCGGGGAACATAGTAAAGAAGACAAGGAAAAGGCCGAGGTACTTAACACCTTCTTTGCCTCAGTCTTTAACAAAAAGACTGACTATCCTCGAGGCAACCAGGCTCCTGAGTTGGTAGGCAGGGATAGGGAGCAGAATATCCCTCCTGTAATCCAGGAGGAAGTAGTTAGTGACCTCCTGTGCCATTTAGATCCTAACAAGTCTATGGGTCCAGATGGGATTCATCCTAGGGTGCTTAGGGAGCTGGCACAAGAGCTGACTAAGCTGCTTTCCATCATTTATCACCAGGCCTGGCTAACTGGGGAGGTTCCCCATGACTGGGGGTTGGCCAATGTGATGCCCATCCACAAGAAGGGCTGGAAGGAGGATCTAGAAAACTATAGGCCTGTCAGCCTGACCTCAGTGCCTGGCAAAGTTATGGAGCAGATCATCCTGAGTGCCATCAATCAGCACGTACAAGAGAACCAGGGGCTCAGGCCCAGCCAGCATGGGTTTAGGAAAGGAAGGTCCTGGGTTTAGGAAAGGAAGGTCCTGCCTAACCAATTTGATCTCATTCTATGACTGGGTGACCCATCTGGTAGATCAGGGGAAGGCTGTGGATG
>JAAGNO010013671.1:0-22053 GCA_033439905.1 Ceryle rudis | reverse complement strand
CGCGCGCTGTGGGGCTGGTGCGGGCGGCGGGGGCTCGTGCAGGACGCGGGGGCCGCGGACGGTACGTGAGGGGGGCGCGGAGGGGCCGCCCCCGCCCGTGACTCTGGGACTGGAAGCGCTCGCGCTCCCGAGGCGGGGGGAAGAGGGACGGGACGGGGCGGGGCGAGGCGGCCGTGCCGCTGCGGTGAAGCCCGGTGAGGGCGGGAGGTGGCGGGAGGGGCTGCCGCGGGGCCTTCGCTCGAGGGGCAGTGCTGTCGTGACCGCGGCCGTCTCTGTGTTCCCCACTCCGTGTCCTCCCTGGCTTAACGGCGTATGAAATCCTCCCGCAGAAGGAAAAGCCGCCAAGCCGTCCTTCGCGGATGAAGCGGTTCAAGGCCTGCTCTACAAAATGACAGGGCTCGACCTGCAGAAGGTCTTTAGGCCGGTGAAACAGGAGCTCAAACCGCCCAAGTACAAGCTGATGACAGAAGCGCAGCTGGAAGAGGTGGGCTGCTCTGCTGCGGTTGGAAAGGAGTGTCGCTTTTACTAAAAAGTCTCCATTTCTGCCTCATTTAAATGCTGCTGTGGAAAGCATTTCAGTTTCTTTGTTTCAGGTCATTTCCTAAATTAGCGTAAATCCGCATTTCTTCACTTTAAGTAGTCTTGTTTATCAAGTGTTACCTGATGTTTACAGAATATGGAAAGAAACTGGATACATTTTTTTCTTGAGTGACAGGTTCTCCTTATTCTCCTCTTTCCTTATGCCTCCCAATCATGTTAAATGGCCTTGTCTGATATTTAAATTATAGCTCTGAGGTTCCTGTGACTGCCCTTTTTTTTTTTTTCCTGTTGTCTTGACCACAGTCCAGGGTGACGGAGGGACCTGACTTAAGCCAGTTCTTCTGTAACCATAATAGCAGCTATTAAATATTGATTGTGCTTTATCCTTTGGGGGAAATACACTGTGTAAAAACACCTGAAATAAACTTGGTGTTTGCAGTAGTATATGTAGATTTTAATTTTGGAACTTCCTTATTCCTCCAGCAATTTTCCCAGTAGTTGTACATTGTTCACATGCAATTTATCTACCTGGAGATTGAATTAGTGTCTCACTTCTCAACTACAGAAGAAAAATATATTTTTAAAATGTTTCTTTAAATGAAAGTATTTGTCCCAAAATTGTACGTTAGCTTTCCACTAGGATGATTTGGTTAAATTGTAAAATTAACCCACTTTTTTTAACCAAGGCCACGAGAAAAGCCATTGAGGAAGCTAAGGAAAAACTAACCATGCCCCCTGTTTTGAGCGAGCGAGAGCCAATTGATGACGTCTTAGCAGAAGACAAATTCCTCGAAGGAACTGAAACTACAAAATACGTGTTTACAGACTTAACTTACTCCACTCCCCATCGTGTAAGTAACAATGTATTTATGTTAAGAGCTTTTCATTCCTAATTTCCAAATAAGCTTTAGGTTTTAATAAAATGTAGTTACAGCAGTTTGCAGAAAAGGCAACTTCACGGTTGCAAAGATCTGGTGGGAAGCTGAGAATGATAAATGAGTTCATGGGAAGGCTGTGAAGAAACAGTTGCCAAGTAGAATTGTGGAGTATAGCGGCAGGGAGATTCTGTGTATAGCAAAACATCTAGGTTGTCTGAAGTGCCAGTAGTAAGAGGCTGGAAAAGTCCTTAACAGGTAGTTATGATTCTAAGAAGCCTCCATGGTTCGTATATATAGTGATGATTCTCTGAAATGAATTGCCAGGTCTTCCATCTATTACTCCATCTAAGAGCTTTCTCCAGGAACCTGCTGTTTATTCTTCTGCCTCAGTGTATTGAAAACTTCCTGTCTGCTGCCCTGAATTAAATATGCTCATGAACAGATCTGTTTCATTTGTTGCATTTTTTGTTTTGCACTTGCCCTTTCCTCGATTCTAGCACCTGCTTCTGAAACAGTTTTACAAGGACAAATGCTTGCATTCTTAATTTAGTATGTGTTAGTAAATGCATAAAATCAGGCCAGCAGCCACGCTAGCTCTTTCCTCTGGGTATTAGTTATATTATCTGTCTGAACTTGACAGAGCTGTGGCTTTTAGTGTGGGCGCGTGCAGAGATACGGCATACATTCAAATTAAGGTGCGAATGTAGAGCTTCATTAGCAGGTAGAGGGAGGAATGATTAATCTAGCACATAGAATCAATTAACAATTGATATTATTAATGTGAGTTTAGGTACAGAATGAGTTTGTCAAATAAGACTCTCTTACAGTGGTTCTGGCTACGAAGAAAGAAGACTTTTGGGAGCTAATGGTCCTTTTTTTACCTTCTTTTCAGGAACGTTTCATTGTAGTGAGAGAACCAAATGGTGTATTACGCAAAGCAACCTGGGAAGAACGAGACAGGATGATACAGATATTCTTTCCAAAGGAAGGGCGCAGAGTTATTCCCCCGGTAGTATTCAAGGACGAAAACCTTGTGGTAAGATCTTCCTGTTTTGAAAACTGATTGTTTTTTCACTTACTTGTGCTCTGATAGTGGAAACGTGCTTTTTGAACAGAGTAGCTCTGAATAAGCCAGTCTGCTTGTCTGTTTTAAGCTGCTTGGATTCAAACAATTGCTTATCATGGTAACTCAGTTAAAATAGTTGTAACATAGCTCCAGGCTAGGGGCAGGTAAATCCTGGGGAGGTGTAAATATTCTGTCATACTCAAAATCCACATTTAATGGTTATGCAGTGATAAATTGTGTGCTTCACCTGGAAATGGGAACTGATGTTTCAGAAATAAAAATCAAGAAGCATTGCTCATCAGGGCAGCTCCTGTCCCTTTTATCTATTTTGTCTTGTGATTAAGGCAACACTCAAAAGTGTTGCCCAGAACAGAAATATTGTGGCTGCTGTTTGGATTTTGGAGAGCTAGAACCATATGATGCAGAATCTACTCCTGAGCCTGAATCGTTGTTTTAGACAGTGTTTCAGCAAGACCGCCATGAGGATATCCTGAACTGGTGTATTGCTCAGTTTGAGCCAGATTCACCGGACTATATCAGAGTGAGTTCACTTCGGTGGTTTTATTTTATTTTATTGTTGTTGTTGGGGGTTTTTTATACAAGAAAAATAAGAAGTATTAGTGAAGAACTTTAGGGTTTGTTTGTACCTGGGCATCACACGTGGTGTTCATATGTGTTGGTTTATTCCCCATATACAGTATCTGTTATCCTTGTGCTGATTTCCCCCCCGCCCCCCTCCAGAAAAGTAAACCAGGATTCTGTTTAAGTAATATTCCAAAGTACAGAAAGAACTACAGATGCATAAAAAAAATCTTTATATGGGTATTTTGGCTATCAAACCAAAATTGATGATATGCCCATAAGTGGCCACGAGAGCTGTGTTACTGAAGTGATGCTGACTGCTCCATTAGGATTTGAAAGGAGCAGGGAGATAACTGATGAAGTCCAGTAACTGAGGAAGTACACCTGAAAGCACTGTACACCCAGTATTACTTATTTTTTTTTTTTACAAAGACCTGGTAGAAAAATCAACTTTTAGCTGAAGTTTTTAAATTTAGTAACTGTAGTTACTGGTGACTGTTACAGTCTACACTTGGGTTAAGCTTTAGTAATTTCTGAAATGACTGAGAATGGAACTTATGGTAGGCAATTTTACAAGTACCTTTTCTTCAAAGGAAAATATCACCTCTTTGATTTAGCTTTTTTCCCCCTTAAAGAATAGATTACCACTTGACAGCAGTGAAATGAAGGTTCAGAGGCTACATCCTCCCCTCTCCGGATTTTCAGTACATAGTATTTAGTTTTCTCTTAGCATAAGGACGTCTGTGCCTAGGTCCTAACAACTGGTCTATCCCCGTGTTACTCTGAATTTTAACATGGTTAAAGCTTTAAAGGTAGAAGGGTTCAGCCTCTGGCTTACTCTTGTCTGAAAATAAAGCCAAAGTGAAAGGTGGAGGGGAGGAACTGTCATCAAGCTGTAGCTATGCAAGTGAAACCAAAACCTTCTCTGCGTACAGGTTCATCATCGGACATATGATGACATTGAGAAACATGCCAAATACGATCTGCTCCGCTCGACAAGACACTTTGGAGGAATGGTATGGTACCTAGTGAACAGAAAGAAAACGGATGGCTTGCTAATAGATATGATCCACAGAGACCTGTAAGTGATGTTCGTCACTTCTTAATTCTGCTTATCTATACAAACGGAAATCAAGTACCAGTGTTTGAAAGTACAAGTAGTATTTCTGTCAGATGTATGAAAGTTTCCATTTGGATGAAATTTTAGGCTAGTTGTAACTTTTAGCTGTATGGATGCTGAATGGAAGCTCCAGCTACAGTCCATGTTGTAGAGTATTAGGGCAGGTTTCTGTGGAAATTAGCCATTGCTAGCTGGGTTAGTATTTGTTTCCCATCTAGTTGTCCGTACACTCCAGCTCCGAGCACCCCGATCTTAAAGCCTAACAGTTTTATACTAGTGAGCTCAGTTTTTAAGATTGACACACCCTGCATTTGAGAACAATTCCTAAGGAGCTTAGGAAGAGATAGATATATTTCCTTTTTAAATGGAGTGATTTCTCTAAGGTAGGGTGTTAAACTTACTCTGAACTCCCAGAAGTAAACAGTATTTATTTGTTCAACATGGCACTAGAGCTAGGAGATGTGTGCAATTAGAACTCCCAGTAGCAGTGATGTTTCCTCCTGCTGAAGTTAGAAACTTTCAACAGGTGGTCAGGTGTTACTTTGAAACTTGAGCACACGAAGAAATAGAGAAGCATTCCAATTTGGGAATGGTTAAAGGGAATATTCAAGTATTTGTGCATTTTACATCACTAGAGTTTAGAGCATCCTTAATTGCTACCGACCCACTTTTGACTTGCGCTTGTGGTGTTTCAGTTTTCAGTTCAGCAGAGGGCAAGCTGTACCTTTCTAATACTACTGCTGTAAACCAGGGTAGTGACTGCAGTCAGTGTTAGAAAGTTTCTGTTCAGCATGGCTCTTCTGCTGAATACTTACTGGGTAATTAATTGTGTTTTACAGCAAGATGTCAACTTTTAGTGGTGAACAGTACATCAGGCTTAAACGGTAGTATGGCTAAATTGATGTGCACTTGGGTGTTTGTGTACTTCTCATCTTCCTCCTTGTGAAGCCCCTGCAAGACATAAGGCGATGCCTTTTTAGCTCTGTACTTGAGGGACTGTGTACTCAGGGAAAGGAGAAGTTTGTAGAACCTTGGGGTGTGCAAAGTACACAGCCTCTCCTTGCTCTTAAATAATCTCTACACTTGGGCTTTTTATTTGTTTAGGCTGGATGATGCTACAAGTTTAATTACACTCTATCATATGCTGTATCCTGAATGTCAAGCGGCAAAAGAAGCTAAAGAACGGAAACTTGAAGGAGTTGATCTGATCAAGGTATGCTTTTCTATTTTAAAACTACTTAACTACAGAAAAGAAAGCTTTTCAAGACCAGAAGCTTATTTAGTAGCCTAAATTTCTCCTTACCTTATGTATTTTTTCTTTTTAACTAGAACTGTTGTGCATGCCAGGTTCTTTGATTGTTTTTTCAGCTGGCTATAGCAGGATTTCAGGTGTAGCTGGCTCATCCGCCACTGGAATCAAGTCTCATTATGCAACATTAATGTACATTAATCTCTCCTGCTGTCTTTGCAGGTATTTGCAAAAACTGAATCACAGAAAGAAGGTTATATACAACTGGCCATCCAGGCTTATGAAGAAGCACTGGCTACTTCTACAGCTTCATGAAATAAACTTCATTTTAAGTTTTGGCTGTTTATAAACATTCTTTGTACAGGATTCCATAATAAATACTGTAAACAGCTGAGTGTTCTAGAAAAATTTTTACTATATATGTAAGAATCACTACAGCTGCTTGTTCTTTTCAAAAGTTCTGTATAGGAACTTAAGAGCAGTCATGACAGTTGTTTTGAGGTGACAATATACCCTGACTTTTAATTCCTTTACTACTGCATCTTGAATCTAAACAATAGCCTTGAGCTCATTTTACCTACTGAAGAAATTTGGGTTAAAATACGAATATGCTTGACTACTGTGCTCCCGTCTCGGATATCTGCAACACCCACTCTTGAAGCTGGGTTAAGAATAGTAGAACCATTAATAAATGGAGAAAAGAGGAACAGAATGTTTAAAAGGGTTTATTGAATTGCTTGATCTCTTAAAGCATGTTTTTAGTATGCACAGGAGCAGGCCTACATCTTGAATTTCAACATACAGTTGCTGGGTCTACACTTTCTACGTGTACATGGTCCACTTGCAGTATAAAAATCAAATTAACTCAGAGCACATAGTCCACAGACCTTCATTCCTTTGTTTGCCATAATTGTTTTGGTCAGCTAAGAAGTATGTTCACTCATCTAAGATCTCTTCATCCAGATTGATATCTGTGGTATCAATATCTTCTAGATCCAAGTTATCCAAGTCATCTTCTGAGTCCAGCAGCATCTAGGAAAAGAAGAGACTAGATTAAGGGGATAGTAATGTGGTTCCATGTTGTGCAGTTTATATGCTGTATGCTTCTGGAAGTTATATTTGCAGATTCTGCAAAGTGCCAAGCTGAGGCCGTCAGGTGGAGCAGCAGTGTCAAGCTGTAGAGAGAAGTTGCCTTCTGGGTAAGAAAGCACCTCTCCAAGTTGCATCTTTTCACTATGTTCTGACCAACGGTGTTCAGACTTCACTCTTCATTCCTTGTGAATAGGCAGAGGCTGTAGAACTGGTCTCTCTCTATATAAACTCTGTACAGCTTGTGCACACCCCAGGAAACCATACACTACTGGTCCTAACCTGCCTGCATCTACCAATAGAGAGAGTGACATTTTTCACTCACTGGGTTTAATCACATCATTACATGTTTTATTGTGAAATTGAGCGTTTGCATTTCCCTTCATAAACATTTATTTCAGTACCTTTTGGTCTCTTGTTGGAAGTACATCAGAATTCTGCAAAACTGTCTTTATCACTTCTTGCTTAGGAGATGGAACTGGTTCTTCACCCTTCTTCCAATGAAAAAGATGCCTTAAGTTCTTCTGAATTTAAATTCTTTCAATAAAAGCAAGTCAACAACAGCAGACCTGTAATGCCTCCTCACCCTGTGGTTGTCTTAAGAAGTTTCCCTCAGCAATTTTTGAGCCACATCTCCCCTGAGCAAGTGTAGTCACTCCACAGGCAGCTACTGTTTCCCCACCCACTTTATTTAAAGCAGTTGATGACAAACTGATAACACTCTGAAGGTTGTTTTCATTGTATCAGTTAATTTCAACTACTGAAGTGCTGCTAGAAAGGGAATCAGTTAATTTCAACTACTGAAGTGCTGCTAGAAAGGGAATCAGTTAATTTCAACTACTGAAGTGCTGCTAGAAAGGGAATGATTTTCTAGGTTCTCAGCGGGAAAGAGTTAAGGTTACTGCAGATTGTCTCAGGAGGTTTAGCAAAAGCAGTACATGTTACTAGTGTTGCTGGGCTTTGTGTTCCACACTCTATAATGGTTTAACACCCTTCTCTCTCCACTGCTGCAAAAGCTTTGTATTAAGGTAATTAATCAGTACCCTTACTGAATCAATGGTACTGTACCTAATTGAATTAACTGTATTTAGATTATAATTACCTTGTACAAAACTTCCCCTGGTCAGCCTTGGCTGTAAGGGACAACCATTGTTTAGGAACTTGCCTGCAATCCCCAACTGAATGCAAAGATAGACTTCTAACATCACCCGTCTTGTTTCCACATCTTCATGCAAATTAGTGCTAATTTGTTTGAAGGAACTTCTACAGTGATATTTCTGGATTTTTAAGGCGTGCTCACATTTGGTTTTGCTTTAGTGCTTGTTCTGATACACAAGAAGCAAACAAGCACTAAAGCTACTTGAAAGGAAGCTAATTTCTCTGAACTATCAACAAAAGTTTTGTAGTGCAAAAAATAGAGACAGAATAGAAAGCTGTGACTTTCTTTTTCTCCCTCAGTTTCCACTGCAGTTCTTTTAGAAATTGATAGTCTCAAAGAGCTGTGCCAACATCACCGTCTTTAAGAAACTATCACATTCCGATTTTCATGTTCAAATGTAAAGTGCATTTGATGTGAACAAGAATTAGAAGCTGTCATCTTCTGCTTAAGCTCTAAAAAACTTTTGAATTGTTCATTTCAATCTGTATGCGTATACCTTAAGTCACATGCTTACTGCATCATACTTGGACAACCAGAGGTGGTAAAAAAAAAAAATAATCAGTTTGAGTTACCTCAGACATTGATCAGAACATACTTCTAAGTGATTGAGCAGGATTCCTGAGGAGTTAGGGAACAGTCCTACTGCATAACCATGCACACTAACAAACAATATAAAGCATTTAATTGCTGTCCTATGCAAGAGTTTCTAGGTTCCAAATACTGAGCTTTTAGAAAACTAGCAGCAGTTGAGGTGGTGTTTATAGGTGCAATTGAAATTGTTTTTCTGCTGGATGAATTCAACGGTAAGACTGTGATTGCTCACTAATGAAAGATGACACAAGGTAAGTAAACACACAGAAGAAATAGTTAACGGTTAGGAAGTCTTCAGTGGTTACAGAGGTAGATGAAGAGTCAGAGGCAAATAACACGGAACTCAACTTGCAGTGCTTACAGTCAAGCCAATAAGGGAAATAATTTGTCCACTACTGGTGAAACATTCTCCAGGGTAGATGTAACCATACAGTAGCAAAATTGCCTGCCTCTTACAGTTCATCATTTAGGAGTAACACTGACCTGAGGTGCCATTACTCCAGGCAGCTCAAACCCTTTTGCTTCTTCAAGTAAGTTTCTTTCTTCATTTGGCTGAAAGTAAAACCAACAAAAACACCAAAGCATGCGTTTACGGAATGTTTAAGTGGTTGCACTGACTTATCTAAAGCTGATTTTACACAGCACCAAGCTTGTACAGCCAGTGGGAACTCCCACTTCCTACTTACAGTGACAAGGGGGTATTCCCTGGCTGGCCGCAAGTCATCAAGACTTTGTTTAACGTATTCTTCAGCAACAAAAGCTTCCTTTAATCCAGGGAAAAGATTTTCATATTCTGTAGGATCAGCAAGGGACTCGGCAGCTTTTTGATTGACTTTAGAGAGATTCTCCCGCCACAGTTTAACAACCCTGGAGATGCAAACCTTATTCATTATATACAGCTAATTTTGACAACTCTATTCACGCTCTGCATATGCTTTGCGGTTACCTCGAAACTTGGCTTGGCAAATACGTCCGTGCAAGAAAAGCAGCTTCTGGGAGACGCCCGGTTTTAATCAGGAGTTCCAAACACGAATCGAGCCTAAATGACGATAAAATTTACTGATTAAAATCACATTTTAAAGAGACTAATTTTTGTATTAGGTGAGCTGTTTATTCTATGACTTTAGTTTAAAATCTGAAATGAAAGCACTTTAAAAGTTGCATCCATCATAAAAACAGAATCAGCTTTTCTGAAAAGGTACCTGCCACGATCTTTCTTTGGCAAGTTTTAAATTAGCCACATTTAACCATTTAAAGAACCTGAGGGTCTTTGTACTCCAAAAAGAACAGAAAAATCTGAATCTCTTGCTTGCTACTCACTTTCCCTGCAGGAAGTAGCTCATAAATGCGACATTGTTCTTGCCATCTTTTTCTGCTCCTTCAGCTAACTTATTCACCATGTTAGCATTTCCTGAAGCTGTAGCCAGGAGCAGTAGTCCTCCGTAGTCTTGTGCGTGGTGGAGACACTCCTGAGCTAAGCCAAACTGGCATTTACTAATGGCAAGCTCAGCAAGTTGCTTCCATTTCTGTTCTGACTAATGGTACAAAAAGGAGGAGAGGGAGAGAAAGAAAGCCACAAAATGTAACTGACATTTCTGAAAAACATCTAAAGATTTTTCAGAGTATTCAAGATGAAAACTGAAGTTTACTTGTGAAGGTACTGTATTCCATCAGCACTTTTATCTTTCCTGTGAGATACTACAATTACTGCAGTTACACAGCATGACACAGGGCATGTTATATGCAGATAATTACTCAACTGCACTATTACATTAAAAAAGTTTGGTTTTGTTTTTTCTTTTTTTTTTTTTTTTTTAAATTAAATAAGTTTATTAGATGCAGAGGGAGGAAGTAGAAATACCTTTTGGAAATTTAAACAGTAACAATCTCCTAAAACCTCTTCAGTTCACCAAGTTCTCCTTCAGAATGTAAGAAAGGTATTTGTGTCTAACAAAGTTAACATTCCTTATCACTAACTTCATTATTTTACAACAGGAACTGTGAGATCAGTTCTCTGAAAAACATCTGTGGGACAAATCACTGCCTGTCAGTCTTCCCAACGCACGAGCCTACATTTGCCAAAGCTAGAACAAAGGCCAAGAGGAATAACAGGATTGAACTATTATTCCCCCTCTCACCGGTAAATAGTAAGAGATTATGGCTTGGTTCAAGTTTTGTATTCTCCAGGAATTCCTGTAGCTTTCCAAGCAGATAACATTCTTCTATCCCCATCCCACAGCTTAGATTCCTTTGCATTACAGGCAGAGCAACAGTGAGGAAGCTGGAGGCATTTTTATAGTGTTCAGGGAGCTCTACTGCATCCCCACATGCCATTGCTTTTTGTTACAGAGCCTCTGAGATTCATGCCAATACTCAAGAATTAGTATGTTTACCTCTGCTTCCACTGCAAGCTGATAGGCTATTTTTAATTCTCCAAGTTGAAGAGCAAGTTCAAAACGATGCTCTGGATCTGTAGATACTGCAAGAGCTTGTTGTTTGAAGCCCTAAAATAAAAATTTTTCAAGTGAGGCTGATCTGTCAGGACAAAAGCACTGCAAGCAGGTTGTTACAGTATTCTCAAATAAATATAGATGATTAACAAAAGGTTATGCTTACAGGTAAAATTATCTAGTTTTGCTACTGAATTTGCTAAGCAATGTGAATAAACCGATTTCTTAAGTTTTGATAACTGAAATTAGTTTTCTTGCCTGTTTTTCAAGAAAATGTGCAACTCTGGTTCTCTGTTCTTTAGGGATTGTGGGAAGAACTTTGTCAGCCATACTGAAATCTCTTCTCATCACAGCAGTTTGATATTCAAGCACCGAGACCAGCAACGAGTAGCTAACAATATTTAGCTCTTTATCACCCAAATAAAGCCGGTTGTCCTTAGGGATATACCCCAAAAGATACATTGTTCTGAAACAAAACAAAGAATATTCTCTTGAACAGATCCACTACCAAATAATCTATGAAAAAACCACAATAATTCTTGTGGTAGCAAGGATATTCACATGAAAAATTCTACTTTTACTTTCACATAAGACTGTTTATTACCTTCCAGATTGCATTACTGCCTCAGAACAGAAGAGGTAGCAGTAATGCATGGCAAGCAGGTGATGAGGTTCAGCTTGTCCTAACTTTGCTGAAAGAACTTTTAACACTTGCTTATAACCTGATGCAGCAATTTACCTGTCTAAATGGGCAATAGTGACAATTTCTCCTCCAACATAGTAGTTGAGTCTGTTCACAGAACTGGTGTAAATAAAGCAATCGCCAACCCACAAGCCTGTTTTCACTATCTCCTGAATCTCACCAAGAACCTGCAAATTAAGTTTGATTTAATTAGAGAAGTAAAAAAAAAAAAAACCACACAACTTTGCAGTAAGACTATTTAATTTTCAAATGAATATTCTATACTTAAGTCAACACTCTGGCAGATTGCCAAAAAGCTTATATAAAGATTGGAAATACTTAAATAATGCTTTTAGTTTTACAAAAATGTCGTAACATGGAATCTCTACCTTAATACTGACCTAAACCAATTACAAATCCAGTAAAGAAGCATCAAACTAAACGGTAATATAATCAAAGAAAAATTTCACAAGGCAAGTTGTGTTTGACATTTCACAGCATGGGTTTTTTCACTTGTTCTCAAATTTCAATAACAATTTAAAAGATGAAAATTGCAGAAAAAGCTTAAGAAATGTAAACATACTACCCCAAGAGTGTGCTTTAAAAATATCCTCTGTAATTCTGAGAATAGTAAACAGATGTCTGCAGAGAATCACAGGCATCAAGTTCTTTCATGTAGGGATTCCAAGAGGGACACCCTTGTCAGGGAACCCAAATTAACAGTGTTCCTCAGGCAGGTGCATACTGTGTATACTAGAGTCCTGTCTTCTGGAAACTAAAGTCTCATAGGACTATGTTAAGGACTAAATTTGCTATATTCTGGGAAGATGTGCTTTGATAACCTCTAATTCTAGTCAGTTTCTTAAATGGAAGGTACCTCAAAAGCATCTTCAATTCCATCTTCAGTGACACCTTCATGTGTTTCTTGGGCTGCTGCAACTTTTTCTGACAGGTATTTCAAAATGAAGAAGGACTCTTCTGTGGCGATGCAGACAAGCTCACCCGAGTCAGACCAGAAAATCTGTATCATTAGAATCAATAACAGCCCTGTTTTAGAGACCCCAGGTTAGGAAAGGAGAATGTAGAAATTAAGGTTAAAACATACTAACAAAAGTTTTAGGACCTGAGAACCCAACACACACAGACACCCCCCCACACACACTTTCTGCTATGTGACTGAAATCAACTAAAAAGCTATTGCTTATGATTGACAGCTTGGCTTAATTAGAGAAAATCAGTAGTCTAGTAAAAAAGTTAAATCAGTAAACGCCATCAGGCACATATTTTCAGTCCCCCATCTAGAAACTTACGTGTTTGGGCTGAATTTCAATTCTGCGAATCAATTCTGTGTTTTCCCAGTCGTAAAATGCCAAACCATTAACAGATCTGACCCCCAACAGGAACCCACCATAGATGCCTGCAAGAAAATCAAGGTGGAAGAAATCCACTCTATGCAAAAATTGCACTGACATAACTATTTTACAAATAAATACTTACCTTCTGCTCCAAAGTCAGGTTTGAATGACTTCTTCTCCTTGAAATTTTTAAATATCTTTACAACACTGTTGCTCTCTCTGATTGCATATCTGAACAGAGATTGCATTGGAAAAAAAAATAAAATTATTCGACTTCCAAAGTAGCAAATTACTAAAGCTGATACAAAGCAACTGCATTTGACTTATCTTCAAAAATTAGTGGAGTGCTACAAATGGAAAACTTTAGAGCAAGACAGTTATTGAAATTTCATTGTCCACCCAGGTTTTCGTCTTCAGGACAGTTTACCCCTTCTACAGGCTGAAGATAAACAGCGGCAAATTTAAGTTAATACAAAGGAAAAAAATCTGCAACACTTACTCTGAAGAATCATGTGCCCATACGAACTCCTGTGCAGAACCAAAGCTCTTGTTTCTCAGTGCCATAGCTGTGTAGATGATGTATTCACCGTCACCACAAACTACTACAAACCTAGAGCAGGACAAGGATGCATTTGTCAGACATCTGTGTTCAGTTCAAGAGGCAAGATCGAGTAGACAAATTCTCCCAAAAGCTAAAGGCCCCTAGCCCGATATAATCACTGCAAATGCAGACAGAAAAGGGCTTCATATATTCAAATAATGTTCCAGAACTGGATTTCCCTCTGCCTCACATGGCTAGCAACTTACTATTCCCTCTTCCTTCTGGTGTCTACTAAGCAGCTTTTGTACCTTGTATCCCTTTACCTTTTTGTTAATTTAGCCCGTTAACAAAAAAACAATTCAAGAGAAGTGCTAAAAGTATGTGGTTTGCTGCTGTATAAGGTAATAACCTTACACATTTTGTTTGCATACTTCTTCCCCTATCCAGAATGCCCAACCAGTCTGTTTAAGCAACTCTTATGGGTGAGGCCCATCTATTGGTCTGATTTCACAGTGCCTGGCTCTAATACACCTCTTCTCCCTAGGCACACAACCACCAGCACACTCAAAACTTTTTCATTTAGAAGTTTTTAAATGTAAAAAGTCAGCAAAGTTGAAGTATCTTACCGTCCATTAGGGTTGTGCTGAATGGTCTGTGGGTAGATTTCACAGCTCCCCATATCCTTTACAGCCAGTGGCAATCTTTCTCCGTCTTTGATCTCAGCATCTCCCATAGCTTTCAAGTTAGCCTGTTGGACTTCTGAATGTTTAGCCCAAATTATTTTTCCATTTGCATCCATGGACATTGCAGGTTCTTCACGACCAAGCTAGGAAGTGTAACATAAGAATTTAGCAGATGGAGAAAACACATTCTTGATTTTATTTTCAGTTGAACTTTTAAAGTGAAATACCCTGTCTCTGCCTAAAAACGCCAAGTTAAATGTCAAATTTTCAGTATTTTACATATCCTCGAATCAGAAATCAGTTGCTCTGTACACGGGATAGTGATGAATCACTATTTCTCACTTCAAAACATTAGTTGTACCTTAACAATAATGCTGCCTTCATCGTATCCCAAAGCCACGTTATTGGATCCTCTTAAACTGGCCACACACCACACCCTCTCCATGCCATAGTTGAGGGTACTTTCCAGGCGGTAAGTACTTGAATGCCAAATGCGAACCGTTCCTAGAGCAAAAAAAAAACCAACACACACACATGCCTTTTATCCCTTCTCTCGATGCGAGGGCAAGTTTGCAGCCACACTATAAGAAGAGTTCTCCCACAAGTTTTTCCCCCGTCCTTTATATTTGTCACAAAATACAAAATTACCATCTTCTGAGCCTGTGATAATGATTGGCAATTCAGGATGGAAGCTGACACATGACACATTTTGAGCATGTCCTTCCAGTGTTTGTACACAGGTTTTATTCTGGGAAAAAAAAAAAAAAGTTAAAGTACAGGTGCAGGTAGTAAATATATTGGTATTTTTTTTACGTTCATTTCTTCAAATCTCCCCCCAGATCCTAAATTTATCTGAAAACATATTTATTCAGGTAACATTTATCTCCAAGATGCTCAAACGGCATTAGACATTAAAACTTATGATTGTATTGAGTTAATTTCTCCTCCCCAGAAGAAAATACATATTTCCCTCGACATAGTTGATTTCCTCTCTTTTGAGATGGTGTCTAGATGATGTGCTTTCTCAGAGCTATGCAGCACAACAGGCTAAAGTACAATAGAAAACTCATTTTGCTGCAAAAAAAATATCAGAGCAAGACATCCGACGCATTACAGGTGAAGTCAGATCTAATATTGTCTGTCACAAATGTTCATATGCAGGTCTGTGAAAGAAAAGTCTATTTTGCCCGAGACAGTTAAGATTAGACTACAGAACTGCTGTATACAACCATACATGGTGGCAAAATTTCCAGCACACTTACAGTAATTACTGCAGTGCATACTTAAATTTAACAGCACTAGCTTCAACTTCTGAGCTTGCATTTACTCTAGGGCAACGTGCTTTAACAACCAAAACTAACACATTTTGTCTTGCCATTCATGCAGTTGCGCACAGGAAAAAACTGACAAGCTCTAGGTTCCAGCAACAGAACTGAACCCCTGGATTCAATCTCTTTCCTGCGCAGCATTCAAATAAGTCACCTCATCACACCTGCAAACTGCCAAGTAGAAGCGCATGAATGTGTCCACACATATGTGCCCGTGTAAACGTGTGTAAGATGAAAAAGGAGACCAGGAAGAGAATAAAGGAAAAAAAAAACCCAAACCCTGGAAAGTAAAAGGACAGAAAGAGTTGATATATGAACAATATTTACATTTGCACATAGAAGAGGAGCACCATAACCTACAAAAAAGTCACTACATGATTCCCCTCCACTTCCTTCTTTCCAGGGGGGAAGCGAAAATAAGACATTGGAAATCTGCTGGTGCATTCAAGTCTTTCCCTCTTTTTCTATTTCTCCACTAAGTTTTGCTATGGCAGCCTGCACAAAAGTTTAAGAAGAGTTTAACACACACCTGGTAGTCCCAAATCTTAACCAACCGGTCATCTGCACCTGAAATGAGATAGGGCTTGTCTCCTCCGCTGTAATAGTCAATGCAGTTTACTCCTTTCTCATGGCCTTCCAAAGTAAAGTTGGGTGAAGAGGAGCCGAGCTGCCACACCTTCCCAGAGAAAGAACAACAAACCCAGCCACAGGTAGTTAGCCAAGTCAACCTTGTGAAACACAGGAGGTATTCAGATGTACCTCATCATTCCAAAGAATGCAGAATATGGAATTCTAAGGATGTGAATGTTTTCTTACGTTAAGAACCTGAACTACTGCTTATCAAATCCTCTCCCCATAAACAAACAGAAATAACATGCTGAGTTGCACACCACAGAAGTGGTTTCTTCCAACTTTTTTTTAAGGACATAAAAGACACTGTTTGTAAGTAGTACTGTTTATCAAATTAACTAGCAGACCTAAAATAAGCAATCAACTATTTGCACACACAGACTGCCCTCACTGTGTCTTGAACTTTAATTTCTCTAGTTATATTAAATCAATGACAAATGTCATGTTAATGAGGACTCAAAATTAATTGAGGTGTAGGTACACTGCTATTTTCCCAGGATTATCATATCAAATCAACACTTACACACCCCTAATCTCAACATCTGAGGATGTATGAAATCAAAAGTGGCTTTTTACAGCCAATATACTAATAAATTTAATGGGAACGTGAGGGAGTCTCACAGCTCAGATGACTGCAAATCTGTAGTCCCAGACTTTTAATAGTAAGTTTCAAAGCAAATGAGACTCATCAGGGTCTCCTATGAGACTGAAGACACCTTTGGAAACAATTCAATAGCTAGACAGCCAAGGATATGAAAATAATGGGAGAAACTTTTTTTTTTTTTTCTTTAAACACACACATATATATCTTTTCAGTTCTCCCAAACTCCTCATGGACACCATAACCATTACTCCTCCTGAGTATTTCTAGATAATCCAGATGGAAAGCGGCACTTTTAGCAAACCACATTTCAACGATAAGAGGCAACAGGTAATCTTGTAAACTTACTGAATTACTTAGTAGGTGTAACTACTAGGTTACTAAGTAGTAACTCAAGCAAAGCTCAGGTCTTTCTTCACTAAAAAGCCGATCATTGCACCTGCTTTTAAGAATTCTGACCCACTGTCCATACAGTATTATAGCTTTGTGTGCTCTGTCTGGTAACTACTTAATGGCTAAAAAAAACAACCACCAAAATAGTTTCTGTACCTTGATTGTCCTATCCAAAGAGGCACTGGCAAACTGATTATTGTCTTTTGGGTTTATGACAATCTGCATGACATAATGGGTATGTCCTTCAAACACCTGAGAACAAGACCATTTTTTATCCCAGTCCCAGAGCTTAATAAGCATGTCATCTGAAAAAAACAAACACACACAAAATAAAACCTGGCTTCTGTTAAATATATTCCGATACCTACCTTCTTAAATTACATAATCCTTAGTAACATCAATTTAAAGACTTACTCATTCCTTCCCCCTTGAAAGGGGGCTGCTAATACTCCTATTTTTCATCTGTAAGATTACCTGTCCTTCCCTGCAGAAGGACCACAGCGAGTACAAGTTTCTCAAAAAGACTGTCCAGTAAAGTGGTGCTAAAATTACGAAATATATCTGTTGTAAAAAGGGAGATTAAGGATTGATATTAAGGTACTGAAATATTAATCTTAAAATATTGGGCAGATATTAAGGAATTGGACCTGTGCTTATTAATAGATGAACTTCAGCACATAGATGAACTTTTCCTCTGGCAGATATTAAGCAACATGGTTCTTCAGTCTCTGACAAGAACGTAAGTTGCTCTATTTTTTGTAAGTACAGTTGATATTCCATTAAAAAACCATGAATGCATCTGGCAAAGATATAACATGAAGTGACAAGTGTCACACTGGCTACTTGCTCAAGGATTCCCCTTTCAGCAGAAAAAAGGAAACCACATAACGTTGTTACGCAAAAAAACAGAAGCCTAAAACCAGCTGGTTAATAAATATAAAAATATGCCAAAGAACTCTTACCGCTGCTTGTCAGTATGAAAGGCTGTGTGGGATGCACAGCAATACAACGGATGTAATCTGAATGTGCCTCAAACATGTGGACTCTTTCCAAGGTGTTATAATTAAAAACTCTAATTTGCATGTCATCCTATGAAAAGGAAGAAAAAGCACCATTAAAATAGGATTCTCTGTAATACATTTTATATTCAATGCAGGGTAGCTAGAAAAAAACCATGCCACCAGTGAAGACCCTCTAACAACAAAATGTTAAAGAAAAGATGTTTTTCTGTACACTGTTAATGATTCAAATTACCCAATCCTATTCTGAGGCATTTATGAAATGTTAAGAACTTTTTAGCCAAAATTTAATTTATAAAAAGATACATTTAAAACAGTCTTTTGATTTAAAAGGAAGGTAAGTGCAAAAAAGCTTTTAAAATTTAGTGGTTTTTATGAAAAAGCAAAATTCTCCAACATAAAATTTACACTGATGTTAATGCTGTGGAGCCAGGAGGAAAGAAATTGTAGCTCTAAGTCAGTGGAAACGTGATTTCCACTTTATTTAAGATTGAGGTGGTTTGGTGGGCTTTTTTTGTTGCTGTTGTGGTTTTGGTTTGGGTTTTTTTTTGGGTGGTTGTTTTTTTGTTTGTTTTGGCTTGGGGTTTTTTGTTTGATTTGGTTTTGCATTTTTTGTTTGTTTGGTTTTTGTTCAGTTTGTGTTTTGAAGGGGATATTTATTTTTTTTATTTCAGAGACTTTCTTTTTGAAGAACAATCTGACAAGGAATAAAACACCAGATAAAGCTTTCATAAGTGCCCATGTCTCACAAGGCCATCAGGGCAATTGAAACTTACTGATAAACTCTACACCACTTGTTTCATTCAAAGCATTTCTGTCTCTTTCACACACATTCCTGCTTAAGCAGCAACACCTACAGAAAACACTCTTCAGAATGGCAGAAAAGGACAAGGGTGTTCTGTTGAGACATCAGCATAATGAACATGGAACACACAGAAGCAGCAATGACTAATGTCACATTTTCACAGTCACTAAGCCTTGCCCCTGTTGTTGACAGCAGCTGTCTTACACTTTCCTTAACACTTCTTGCTACTGTCTTGTAGTATCCCTTGGGTAAAGCTACAACAATTACAGCTGCACTGAATCAGATCAAGAAACTGATCCAGGTGAAATTAAGTTGATAAAAATAGAAGTAGAGACTAACTTTCATCAGTTACTAATCCAGTTCCCATGCAGCTGTTTGAACTCGTGCTGCCAAAGAGGTAGTGTTGTACTTCCTGGGAAACTGCAGACTTATGCTCACTTGGACATAACTGCGTCATGTCAGCAACAAAGAAATGACACGAGACTCAGGGCAGAAGCCAAGAAAAAAAAAATTTAAACAAAAAATTAATTCTGCCACAAAAACAACCCTGTTACCGAGATTAGAAAGACACTACTCATCTTGAAGTAGATGCACTGAATAAAACCAGAGCATTTTTCTAGAGGTAAGTAAAACTCTAAAAGACCCAAATGTTTTTAACGTAACCAAGGATAAAAGTAGAAAGTAATTTCTAAGTCATCTTACCTAGAATAGTCAACAGTTTCATCTTAGTTAAAATAGCACTACTCATGTTTAGTCCGAACTGGGTGCTGAGCATGTTCCAGTTGACAGCAAAAGCTGAATCCAGATCTACCTTATACTATATGCAGAAGTAGCCGGCATATTAAGTTGCTCTCCTTTGAAATGAAAAATTTAAGTTTCTAAGCTTAAAGGAGAAAAACTCTGGGAAACTTCAGTGAAATATTCCTTTCTCTTCTACAAATTCCTATCAAATTGTACTATTATAAATTAGAGCAAGTACTACTGAATACGGGAATCACAAGATAACAGCTTACAGCTCCTGTAACGACCCAGTTCTTCCTTGCCACAAATTTGGCAGCTCTCACCGGCAGGTCACACACTTCAAAAGTCTTCACCAGAGTCTAGAAATAAAAAATAATAATAATAAAAAGTTAAATTTATAGCACTGGAGAAAACAGCAGTTCTGAAATCAGCTTTTTATCTTAACAGTGTCCAGTATGTGGCCTTTGGCAACTCTCCAAGAATCCTACAACACGATCCACTTTTTAAAATTAACATACCAGTCCAAGCAGGGAGATGTTCTTTTAACGTCACCTTTATGTTCTGCATTGTTAACCCAACCCCACCTCTGAATATCTTTGGAGCTGCTGCCGCCCAATTTCAATTATACTTGATTGACAGGTAGAGGTCTAGAAGTTCCTACAACCCTCACAAATATAGATGGCAGGTATGAGAGAGAAGCATCTTAGTCTTTCAGAAGCAAAGACATTACTTTGCAAGGAATCCACAAAGGAGCTAGTTCTTGAAAAATAAATTTCCAGGAAATGAAACATCACTGAAGTCACAGATACTTCTTGTCTATTATTATAGTGACTTTTATAATAATATGGGGAAAGTACAGTCAACTACTAGCAGTGATTTAAGATTCTTCTTGTATATATTGTAGTGTAAAAAAAGAATTTACACATCTGTCAATTACAAAGATTTCATAATAAAATACAACCAAAATCATCACCTGTGTTTCATGGTTCCAAACACAGACGCTGCCGTTGTAAAGACTGGCCAACATCCATGGTTCCGTGGGATGCAAGTCCACACTCTTCACCCGGTCAGACCGAGCTGTTAGTTTCCGTTTTATATCAAGTCGGAGAGGCTAGAGAGGATAAGAATTGAGAATACCACACTGTTCAACATAAAACTAGCACAGAAATGTGATGGAAGAAGGAAAATTGAAGTTAAACCTTAAAATAAAGAGAATTAATCCTCCTTTTCAGGCAGCTGGAAGACTACCACTCTTCCCTATCCATCTGCTTAGTTGTTTTTTGTAGGGGTGTCTGGAAACATCTCTTTTCCACCAGTGCCAAAGGGACCATTTAATTTACTTTTGTGAAATTCAGAAATTTTGTGCTGAAGATACTTTTTACAGTACAATCAAAAAAAGATGCACCACACATCTTCCTGGTCTTCTCAAAATACTAAAGCAAAGCAAATTTGTTTCTAATACAAATGATAAACAAACAAACAAAAGAACCTTTCTGCTACTGCACCTGAAAAAGCAGGTGGGAAATACAGTTATAACAACCGAACACAACATCTGTCTGTGATAAATTCATTTCCATTCACAATTCCAAATATAAGATTTAGAATGGAACAGTAGGTCATAAAAAACGTGGGGAGGGAAAAATTTAAGTCTTTCCCTCATAAGGAGAACTCTGACCTTCCACTTTCATCCCTGGCAATGTAAAGCCAGAGTATTTAAACGGCATGAAGTACAGCAAAGTGATTTCAAAGTATTTAAGGCATTCTGGATTCCTTTAGACGCTCAAAAGGCTGTTGATCTCCCTTAATGCTGCTGCCATATTATCTCAGAGAACTTAATGGGTAATTTCTGACTAAAGAATGCTGTGTGTCTTTAGCAGCAGAACAAAATCAATAAAACCTGCAGCTATACATGTTAGGCACTGCAAGGAGAAAAAGATACCTTGCTATTGTGTAGTACGTGTAACTTACATGACAACTGACAACAGTGAACGAACCTTCAGATTATTTCTCCTGCCATACATACCAGAAAATCAGGCATGGGATTCTGTACTTGGAACTGCTCTTATCTACTGCTACTAAAGATCAGATTAGAACTATCTAAGAGGTTAGCTGCAATACATACTCAAAACACTTTGACAACTGTTAGGTCCATTCGATTAATACCACACTGGTAACAGCTCAACAGACCTGCTCTGGGACCTCAAATACAATGATGCTTGGGGGCTTTCAAGTGCTTTCTTCTTATTAAGCTGTTTAACTTAAATCAGAGAGTAGCACTGCGACTTCTTCAAGCAGCACTGGAACAGGGAAGCCGGTATCAAGCAGAGCAAGAAAACCCTGTACAGACACCCCTGGCTTGTCCTGCCCATAGCCAAACCCAGCTCCCGGCTGGTCCCGGCGCGGCGTTGCTCAGGCCCTCATCCCTACGCTGCCTTGCCCTTCACCACGTCCATCGCTCCGGCTTTCTGGAAGCGGGGCGGGGGGCAGCCGGCCAGAGAGGCAGCTGCGCGGTGCACGGCTGGGCTGCCTCGCTGAGGTCGCGTAGAAACCC
>JAAGNO010013669.1:45820-59844 GCA_033439905.1 Ceryle rudis | reverse complement strand
GCCTCACATACCCCATCTCCCTGCACACTGGGGCCCCATACGGGGGCTGTTCTCCACCTGGCCCCTCACCTAAGCCTGCCCCTCATCCCCGGTTCACATCACCCCGGCTCGCCCCGCTCCTCGCCCTACAGCCCGCACAGGGACCCCCCGCAGCATCCCCTCACCCTGTTTAACCCCAGGCCAGGCCTCCCCTGCCCACAGCCCGCCAGGCCCCTGCCCCGCTCTCGCCCCACACGCCTCACCCGCCGCGGCCTCCGCCGCGACCCGTCCTCATCTTCAAAGGGTTCGGGCCCCCGGTAGCGGCTGCGGGGTTTGGGGGTTGTGTTGTTGTGAGGGGGCGGCAGCAGCAGCGATGCGGAGGGAGGAGGGCTCGGCGCGTCAAGATGGAGCGGGGCCTGGGGGGCGGTGAGGCCGCCGCGGGTGGGTCCTGCGGGACCAGCGGAAGGAGGAAGTCCTGTGAAGGGCTGCCCAGGGCAGGCCGCTGATGGGCGGTGGTGATTCCTCGGTGCCGTGCGGTAGGCCTTGCCGCCTCCGTGCCTAGGCCTTAATGTAAACACGCCGCTAGAAAGCCAGCCTTTCTGGGGTGTTTTTTTTCTTTTTTTCTCTCTCTCTACTGTACGGTCTCAGTGAATGCAGCGTTAGCGACTGTGTCATTTAAACGCTGAACAGCCTTGAACCGCGTGCTCCGTTCTGGTTTTTGTGGGAATAGCCGCTTCTGTGGGTACAGGCAGCGCTGCCGTGTCGTGGCAGTTTGCAGAGTGCTGCCCTGCTCTACGCCATCAAGGGGAGGGACAAGCCGTGGGTATCTTCCCCCGGAGGAAATCAATGAACAGCGGTTTTGTTCATGTGTATCTCGGTGGGTCAAATTCCAAGTGTCTTGCAATGTCTGGGGTTAAAGTTGCAAGTGTTTGAAGAACTGGATCCCTCAGCCCAGGTTCCCAGAGACTGAAGACCTAAATAGGTCTTTAATTCCCATCTTGATTAGTGTGAGCACCTAAATGGCAGAGTGAGGCTTATTTATTTAGACACAGAGCTCAGATAAAGCAATTTCAGAGTACAGAACTTGGCTCCTGTTTACTGTATGATTGTAATTTATAGCCCAGCTTACTCTGCTATGATCTTGCAGACAGCTGTCTCTTGAATGTAGGAGCAGTTGTAAACTACAGCCTCCGTTTCTGGAGGTGAAATATGGTGTGTTTTAAGTTCATAGTTATTTTACTTAAGCCCTAATGGGTTTGCATATAATAATCTTTACAGAATGCCTACGTTAGTACCATAAAAAGACAGTTGAGTTGAGCAGCAGCATTTAAATTCACCCTAATACGGAAACAGTGATGTAATCATAAAAGTAGCAGAATTGATCTGAGGCAGATGGTTTCTGTCTGAATCGCAACCTTTCCTTGCCACCAGCCCCTTCAGAGACATCAGTGTACTTCTCTGGCCCCTGTTGATAACATCTCACAGGGGAGTTACCCAGTAGAGTGCCCTTGTGTGCAGAGGTTCCTTCTCACTGCCAAAAGGTGGTGGAAGGTCTGAGTGCGCTGACTTCTTTGAGACGGTATCTCCAACCATCTCACACATGGTTGTGTGCCACGCTGCAGTTCTTCAGCTAGGTACAGCCATGCTGAGGTGCCAGTCTGCTGACCCTGGTGTTATCCCTCTGAGGCTGGGGGTCTCAGCTGGTCAGCAAAGGTAGGCAGAGTGTTCAGCCATTATATTTGACATGTATCTTTGCAGTGTCACCTGGTTACTTGCTGACTACAAAAGTGACAGATTTCAGAAGATGTCAAAGTCAGTCTCTCAAGAAGAGCTGTCTGTCACAGGCTTTTTTACATGGAAGGGGGCTAGGAAGGGGGAAGGTATGAGAAGTAGCATACAGGCTGCTAGGAAGGTGGGTTATAGATTCCAGTCTCTGTTTTGTGAAGGTCTGTGATATGTGGGACTAGGTGGAGTTAGAGAGAGGCAGAATCTTAATGTACAGTTGAGAAAATTATGCAGAAAAAAAATGATCTAAGATTCAAGAGAAAATGGAAATATTTTTGGAATAGAAAGAGTCTGTGTTAGAAGAATGGGGTTTATGTAAATAAACTTGGAGCCAGGCTATGTATGCCTTAAATTAAAACATATTTTTATTTATATATGCTGTGTATCTATTAAACCAAGTTTAGAAGCCAAACAGTGGGCAAAGCTGACAGGTGAAGAATATAAAGTTTAGCGTGACGCATTCTCTTTTGAAGAGGAACATCATCCCCACGGTATTAAAACTGATTCTAAAACATCTCCGTGATGTAAAACTTGGGAGTAACAGAAACTTTGTGGGGGCACAGATAGTGTAGACGGACTGCAGGTGGCATAGAGAGGGCATAGTGGCTTGCGCATGCATGGAATGGGATATTTTTGGTTAAAGATGAAATTACTTTTGGGAAGTAACACAGGATCTCACAAATTGATGTTTTAGCTCTGCATAGGAAGAGTAGGGATTAGGGCTGTATGACTTTCTGCCCAACCAAGGTGTTGACAACAGTTGTCATATATTATAAGGGAGAGCAGAGAAGCTACAACAGTAGGAAATACAATGATAATTAGGAGGCCTCGGTTGCCCCCACGTAGATTATGTCATGCTCCAACATAAAATTTGCCTGGGTACTGACTTTTTAGATGCCCCCCCCCCCCAAAAAAAAAAAGTACTTCCTAGGTGTACTGTGTAAGGGTACTTTGTGGATAGCAACTCGGAATTTTACATTACAGATGCCAGCCGGCTATGATGTGACAGGGAACATAATGTACTTAGACTTAGTGTTGCTTCAGGAGCAGTAAAGCCAAGCATTGTTGTGGCAGTGTTTAATTTTCCAAAGTAAGTCTTCATAAAGCAAGGAAAAAAATAATAAAATGGGGAGAGGGAGTCAAAAGTGTAAAATACACACAGGTGGCATGTAATTCTTCAAAGACACTATAGTAAAGGTCAGAGCAATTGTGTGGCACTTGTCAGAAATATAAAATAAAAAAAGCTGAACGGGCTGACAGGCAAAAGAAGGGAGCTCAGTAGATGTCAAAAGAAATCTATCAAAAGTTAAATCTTTGTCTCCAAATGGTAAAAGTAGAAAAGAACACAAAACTTGTGTCAAGCGCAATAAGGCCCAAAAGAGTCACAGAACACGTTGCTAAAGGCATGAAAACAATTAGTAAATCCTCTTTGAAATGCATTAAAAGCAGGAAGCCTGCTGATAAGTGATCCATGTCTAGAAGGAGTGCCCAAGGAAGATTAAATCATAGCAGAAAAGTGAAACAAATTCTTTGACCCTTGCCTCACTGAGGAAGAGTTTAAGGAGATTCCCTTGCAGGAGGCTTTCTTTTTGTAAGGAGTG
The DNA here is from genome assembly GCA_033439905.1 of Ceryle rudis. Taxonomy (NCBI): domain Eukaryota; kingdom Metazoa; phylum Chordata; class Aves; order Coraciiformes; family Cerylidae; genus Ceryle; species Ceryle rudis. Next base: position 56,479 of record JAAGNO010013669.1, on the reverse strand, counting down.
AGCACGTTGGAGGATTGCTTGCAAACTGAAGTGTTTGTAAGAAAGTATCAGAACAAACCTCTGAGAAGGATGAAGTAGATGTCATACTTGTGACAGTTGTTGAAGAGTTTTGAAGGAACTTAAAATATGAAATTGCCGATACATTGTCTGTTGTATGTAAATTGTTGCTCGGGCCTGTCTTGGTGCTCTGGGAATAGGTGACAAATGAGCTGTCAGTTTTTCAAGGTTTCTGGGGTGACTGAGAACTCCAGGGTGGTCATTTCTGTTTGCCCGTCTATTTGCTGGGGATTAGTGAAAAGGATTGGTGAACATGGGTGTAAATGTGATACATTGGCAAAGGCTAGGTGTGACTTTTGTTGAGGGGGAGTTGTGTGTCAGGAGTCTTCTGGCGTTCTCTAAAGATGTTGCTGAGCTGTTGCTCACATCTGGTTGATACAGTCCTTCTTAAAGCAGGGTCAGTTCAGAAGCAGGATCAGATTGCTCCCGGTCGCCTGGTCATGGTTAGTTTACTCAATGAAAGGAGGTTGCCAGTTGTCTCCGCCCAGAATCTGCCCAGGGTGTATGCTGTTCAAGGGATGGAGGAAGGAATAGGTGGTGATGTGACAAGCTTGCTGGTTGTATTAGCTCATTCAGAGCTTTAAAACCCCAAAGGCTGAACCTCAAAGACTGCAGAAGGATTTCCTCTTGAAAGTCCAGATGTAAGTTTGCAAATTAAATTCAGTACAGACCAATGTAAGTATAATGCACATGGAAGGGAATGCAGTATTAACTTTTCTGTACAAAAGGATGACGGAACTGACTTTTTGCTCAGGAAAAGGTCATACAACACAGATAATCCTATGAAAAAAGAACCTCTGTGTCCAGAAGTGGCTAAGAAAGGAGAGGACAGGTTAGGAATTATTAGGAAGGAGTAAAAAAAGAGATAGAAAACACCATCTTGCCACTATAAGTTCATGTTGCTCCCCTTTCTCGAATAGTGTGAACAATTTTTGTTCCCCTATTTCAAAAACGATGTAGGGAAAGTTGATGTGCTCCAGAGAAGGACATCAACAACAATCAAGGGTATGAAAGAGCTTTTGTGAACAAGAAGTAGCTTGAAAAAGAAGTTCCCGAAGAGGCTGTGGGGGTGTTCTTTAAAATCATTAGTGTCATGAAAATATTAAGTAAAAGTACGGATAAGATAAATGCGACCCAAATAAAACAACTGGAGGCAGCTTCAAAACAACAGGAGTTGTTTGTCCCGCAACACATAAATTGCGGTGCTTATGGCCACTGCCCGTGTGTCAGGAGTTTACGTGGGTTCGTGAGTCATTAGGCAGTCTGTGGGAGAGAAACTTGCTGTGAAACTTAGCAGTCAGAGCAGTTCAAGATCAAATTTTGGGCACTCGCTGCCCACAAAGAATTGCTGCAGATGCCGACCAAGGATTATTGCTGAAAACTGCAAATAGAAACCTCCACTTAAAAGCATAAGCTACAGCCCATTTGCAGATAATATAGAGAAGCAAGACTCTCTATTTCCCTTTGTTACCTGAATCTTGTGGCATAAGATTTTAAGAATCTTTTGGCAAAAAGTCTGTCTGTAATGATCTGTTTATTAATTTCTGCTCGTTACCCCTGGTCTTGTTAACCTGACACAAGTTGCAGTCAGGTTAAGTGCATCCTGTATACATTTAACATTGCATAGGAGTGGTACCCTAGCAAAATTCCCCTGATGTTTGCAGGATTAGAACCTCAATTTCTGTTTTGTGGATTTTATATTGAAAGTCACAGTCCATTTGTAGGTAAAGATGTAACACTAATCACGTGTTACTCTTGCTTATCTCTGACTCGTTTGTAAAGATTGCCCTTTTGAAACATGGTTCTTCAAAGGCCTACAATGATTGTGATATTGATGGCATAAACCATAAGGTAGTGTTTGCAGGATTTTTATTACAGCTTATGGTGCTATAAACAGTGACTAGTGTAAAACATTTTCTGGTTTGTCCTTTGAGATCCCAAGAGCAAGAGCAAAACAACAAAGAAGCAAACCAAAAAGATTCTGGGTACAGTGAATGAGGGAAACAGATTTATTAAGCAGCGTATTCCTTATGTATAAATAACATTGTGGAAAAAACAATCCAGTGTAGTTGAATAATTTCGCCTTGGTTTTTTTTCAGAAGTTTTGTTGGAACCGTATGAAGGTTCTTCCTTACACGGATTATGTGTGAGCTCCTCTGTTAACATTAAAATGGATTAAAATAGCCAGTAAGAAAACCTGGTGTCAGAAATTAGCAATCATTAACAGTTAGTGGAAGGGAATGCATGTTAACAGTCAAGAGTTTAATACATGCACACACACATATCTACATGTGTATAAAATTAAATGTTTTGTATATAGCATAAATAATGTATCGTACAGCACACATTTCTTATTGATAAACTGTAAAACAGTTTTAAAACTGTTTCTTCCAGTTAGTGCTGGATATGTTTTCCATTTCTTGGAAGTTGATGAAAAATTGCCGTTTTTTAAAATGAGCTGGGGAGAAAAGAAAGAAGTGGTAAAGTGATGTTTGGTTTCTTAATGTTTAATATACTGCAAGCCCTGCTTTGTGTATACTAGAATTCTTCCGACCGTTTTGTTTGCTTGGGGGCAGATTGCAACAAATGTACAGCAGTTAGTAGTACAAGGCAGACATTTTATCTTGTTGCAGCTTGGACACAGGCACCCGGGAGAAAGTCTGCCTGCATGTGGCATGTTGTTTCACCCAAGGTGCAGAACTAATTTTTAACTTCAAATTATTTTAACATTCAGTTGTTGCTATATAGGTTGCTAGCTTTCAAGATGAGCTTGAAAGTAATAATTTCCATATCCTTGGCCCTTAAAGATTAGTGCAGGTTTGATACTTTTTCAGCTAACCTTTACGGGCTTGGTTTGTAGCTTCAGCCCTATCTGTTGTTAGGAATGGAGTCGAGGTGTGGCAGAAGCAAAAGTCTTGAAATTTGTCCTTCAATTTGAACTGCGTGTGGCAGTGGATGTCATCTAACCATTTCCCTTCTGGTGTGCAGTTATTTTAAGTACTCTGTAAAGACTTAGAGGCTTAACACTGATACAGCACAGAAGAAGGAAGAATTGCTTACAGGTTTTGTTTTTATTGAAAAGCCTGGAGTGTGGTTATGTGCTTTTTGATGTGTATGCAGGGGTATATGTGACTTGAAAGGCTTCATGAGTGCACAGAAGAGTCTGCACTGTAATACTCCTGTTGATTCTGGGCACTGCTTGACAGCATTACAAGTGAACCTCTTACAGCTTAATCTAAGCAAGATATTGGCATAATTCTTTAATAAGTTGGCAGTAAGCTTTTGTGCATTTCATGCATATATATATATAAAACATGCATTTGGTGCGTGGTGTGGGCTTTTGTGCATTTGGTGCACTGGCTCTGGCTGCTTTTTTAAGGTGTTCTGTTGAACTGTGTAAATATACTTTATGTGCAACAGAGAGGTGAATGCGGTGGAAAATACTGAACTACCGAATGTAACTAGATGTGGCATGTAGATTTGTAATTTCACAATCAAACATCCCCCACCCCAAAATGCATTCCAAAATTGTGACAGCACCTTAAGTTTATCTAAAATAGAAATAATTCCATGGTAGGAAAAAAGGTGGGATAGGAGACTAATGTATTTAAATTACAGAAAGCTTTCCTGCAGGATCTGAAATTCCAACAGTCTTATTAAACGAAAGAGACGAAAGCAAAACTTGAGGATAAAATTGAAACCAAATATAAACAAAAGTGAAACTGACTCCATTGGTTTTCGTTTCCCAGTTGGCAAAAAATGAAAGAATAAACACAGGGCAAAGAAGCATGAGAGCTGAACTAGAAAAACTATTTAAATTTTATTATTTATTTCATCTGTCAGTAAATTTGACTTCTGCATGACAGTACCTCCTTTAGCATACTACACAGTAGGGAGTAGGAGTAGCTCTCCCTGGTTTATCTGGGTGCTACTTTTCCCACTCAGTGGTCTGGATGACAGCCCTGCAGTACGGAAAGCAATGTCTTCTTCGGTCGCGGAAGTAATGTTTTGAAATGCTATGACAAACACATACAGAAAGTACAATGGATGTGATGAAATCCAGTATGATGAAAGAGAGTCATTCAGCTGGTAAGTGCACTTGAATTTTATTCCTGTTGAGATTCGAGTTATTAATATAAGCAGGTATAAAATATGTGATGGGCTGGGTTTTGCTCCCCGTCTTTGAGATTGACCACTTAGATCTGGGTCAGATCAGCAGTAACCAAAAGACGTTATCTGATACCAGCTCTGCTGATGATGTGAAATGACTGTGAATGGTTTCAGTCTGTTTCCACAAATCAGTGAACAGCTAGAAGGTCCTTTTTGACCTTGAGAACTAGCCAGTGTATTAGTCAAAAGATGGCCAAGCATTGGGTGGCAGTGGAAGCTCGAGTGAATATCCTTCTCACAGGTAGAGACGTGTTCTTGGGCTATGTTGACAAAAATGTCGGGTGTTGAGGAGGAGCTTGGACAACCGCTGCTCTGCTGAAGCTGTACTAGGGTGAAATGCAAGACTTAATTCCAGAGGTCTAATTCTCACGCATTTTCAAACTCTGCGTTTGGGCATATACAAATTAAATTCTTTGGATGCCAAAAACTGTTCTGGAGATTTGGGATTGGTGAAAGAAGCTGATGAAGACTAGCTGTGTTTAGTTTAATCATATTTATCTAGCTTAGATGAGAAATGAAGATGAGTTCAGTGGTCTCGCTCTATCTCAGTAGCATTTAAGGAAACTTCCAAGATAGAGAGAGCTGCTGCAGATCAGAAATTGAGGCTGTCTCATTGCTGCTGATTTGTGGTCAACACAAAAACTTTAAATTAAGAGCACATGTTGTAACTGATCCTATTAACTATTCATATCAACATGAAAACAAATTAAGAAGTTCCTGTGAGTCCTGTGGCAGTAGAAAGAGTAGCATTTTCATAGTAAGGAGAGTTACATCATACATTTCAACAAGCGTAATTATTAACCATTTAACACTTAGCAGTCTTTAAGTGCAAGCCTTTCGAATGTGTGTACAGAAGAAAGACAGTTCTCTCTCAAATCCTTCAGTGTCGAGCAGTATCTCTGTAATAACTAATTCAATTTATTTTTTGTGCTCAACACATCTGCTTCTTTCATGGTGCTATTTTTGTAACTGTAAATAAGTACATGTGACGGACATGTTTCCAGCTCACAGTGTGGATGATTCAGAGGATCCCAGCCCCCAAGTCTATGCCTGCTGTGGTCTGTCTGTAAAGAAAGCGTCTAAGTAAGCAGGAGAGTGTTTTTTACAAATCCAAAATAGCACCTACTTTTCTTTAATACCTTCTCTTGGAAGTAAAGGAGAAACCTCTTTCTTGAAAGGGCTGGGTCTGGTATTTGCTGAGAGGTTAAGCAGAGGTACTTTTTGTCTTTTACTCTCAGTTCTGGGTGCTGTGGTAGTGATTAGAAGTTTGGGTAGCAGAAATGTAGATGTGGGTTAGCTATTAACTTCAGTGGTAGAAACTGCCCTTGCCCAGACAATAAAATGAAAGCTTTAAGCAAATATTAAATCACACTTTAGTGTAGTGTGCAAATAGTTTTTGCTGTGTGTTGCAGAACAGTATGTTATACAAACAGAGGTAGCTGTGAGAAACAAGCCCGATCTGAGCAGGGTGGATTACATCAGGTGTGGGTCATGGCCGGTGAATGTGAAAACTCTTCCTTGAACACATTTCTCAGTGTTAGCTATCTGGAATAATTTTTCTGCCTCTCTGAGTGCTTCTAAAATGTCACTGTCTCCTCCACAACTCTGCCTGAGCCTCACAAGCCATGAGCGTGGGAACATTGAGATAAAGAACTTTCATTTTACGATGGCTGCATTTCTTTCATATAGCACCCTATAAAACGCTGACCCTATACTTAGGCAGAAGAATGCTAGACAAGACATGGAGATGAAGTCTGCTCAGGCTTTAAAAAATACTTTTACGGTTTAAAATGCTCATCTTGCAGGTACTTGCATGTGTGATTTTCCATTGCTTTTGGAGGGACACACATAGGAAACACGTTGTGCTTGTCAAAAGCTTTAGGGATGTCTCCTGTAAACCTAGTCGCAGAGCATGTAAGAGTGCTTTGGTCTAATAGAGCCATGGAAAGACTTAAAAAATGCTGTTGAGTTGCATCAGTATGGGAGAAGAAGTGATTCCTGATAATTGTTTGAGCCTTAATAGGCTTCCAGTTTTCAGCAGGCTGGAAAATTCTTTTATGAATCAGGTGTCAGATGCTGAGTTTTCCTGGCAGCTTTCAAGAACACACAGGGTTTGGCTTCTGTGGATACTGACTGACACAGCTAAGCAGCAGCAGCTATTACTTGTGGGTATTTGGGAGTGGATTTGTGTGTGAGCACTTAATTCCAGAATAAATTGATTTATTGGAAAACTGCTCCCCAATGCAAGGAATTAATTAAACCCTTACAACCATGCCAGCAGTTTTCTTGCTGCAAACAAGCCTTTCCCAAACTTGCCTGCGTGAAGTGCAGCTCTACTACTGAAAAGACACCGCCTCTCTTCTAGGCAGCTTTTTGGGGAAAAACAGTTAGACATCCCAGATACTGAAGACAAATCTTGATGGATCATCAGATGTAACACAAAGCTTAAGAAGACAATATATCAGGTAAAAGTTAAGGCTGTTTTTGAGACTCCTGGCAGAGTTGGCAGTGGGAGAGTTTTCTGTAATCGTGTGCTGTTGACTGTCACTTGCATAGACCCATTGTCATCCTGATGCCACCAGAATCTGACATCTCCATCTTTACTCCTGGCAAGACCTGGGAAACGAAAGAAACCGCCAGGGAACAAAATATTCCTTTAAAGCTGCAAGTAAAGCAATCAATTTGTACTGCCTTAAGATACTGATGTGTGCAGATGATCATCATGGCAAGGATGCTGCAGAGATGATCTTTAACAATGTATTTGTTAGAAGACTGGGCCAAATTCCCAACTGATATAAGTCACTATGATGCCAGAGAGTGAATGGGCCCAGCCACAGACATCGTTTTGTTCAAGTGTCAGGATAATGTTCAACATAGGAGCCAGCGCAAGGGAAATGTTATTGTAGGTATTGAGAGGTTGAAGCATGGTTTCATTACAGCTAAGTCCAGAAGATTAAAAAAAAACAGCCTTCAGGTTTTGTTGTGTTAAAATAAGATGGCTTTTCTTCAGTGCATTTCTAGTCTTCAAGTCCAAGGGCTACCTTTAATGATGCCTGAGCTCACTGAAGACTAACAACTCATGTCTTTGCTGCTGAGGGAGAAAAAGCTTTGCATGGAAACCAAAGGAAAGAGTCTATTTTGATGTGTAATGTCTGAATCCCAGCCAGGGCATGTTAACACCCTTTGGGTGGAACAGGAATGCTATAGGGCTGATGAAACACACTCAATATACAGTATGAGTTCCCATTGTACGTTTTCCTGGGCATGTTTACTGTGCAGTCTGTAATGATGATTTCAATACACATTTGAGCTATTTGCTGCCTTTGTTTTGTTCGAGGTTGGTTGGGTTTTTTTTTCAGGAAATGTTGGGTTGGTTGGCGTTTTTCACCCTCTGTCACTTGAGGATGCAAGGACTTTTCTTCCTTCTACCTTTGTGTATCTTGGGTACAGCAGCATGAGAGGAGCCATCTCTTCCGCCATCTACATTTGCCTCCCTACAGCCCAAGGTGGGCACAGCCTGGACCCTATGAAGCAGGGGCTTGGGAAGCTGAGTAGCTGTTGCTGACTTGAATCTGTCATGCAGCAGCCTGGGTTCCCAGGTGTTTCACCTCCCCACAGAACTTGCCCCTCACCAGCCATGGTCCTGTTGTAGTCCTGCCATGTTTGGTTTGTGAACTTAGGGAAGCAGTGGAAGTATTGCTCATTGGTTGCCCGTACAGATTTGTCCTAATGGCCAGACCATGCCTTACACCAGCCAGCCCAGGACCTCTGCCCTCTCACCCTGCCAGCTCTCCAGTTCTTAGTTTTGTGGCATGTCCTGATGGAGTTTCCTCCTTCCTGCAGGCACCTGAGCAAATAACGTACCACCTTTCCTGCCCGTGGTGAATTCTTTTTCTTGGTGATGGACAGGAAGGATGTAGCATGCTCATGACGTCTTTGTTGCTGCCACCAAAGCGTTAGGAAAGAGCAGGAAAAGAAAGTACTGCCATTGTTACCATACCATGTAGATCAAGAGTTAAGCTGACACAGGAGCTGGTCTGTGGAACAGTGACCATGGGGTATGCTTTGAGGGAGTGCAAGGCACAAGGAGCTTAGTGATAAGGAAATCCTCCATCAGAATTGTGATGTTTCCCCCATCCCTCACTGTTCAAGAGGGCATCATGGACAGAGTATTCTTAGGGAACAGAAGAGGCACCATTACATGCAGCTGTAAGACCAGAGAAGGAAGGTTTTGCTTTCTTAACTATCCACGAATCCAGAAAGTCTCTTGCAGGGTTTTATGTATTTTCTTGCTTTGTATCTGTCTTCAATGCCATGAGCTTCAGAATTTTAATTTGAGCCCTTAACCCTTGCACGTTTGAGAGCAGCACTGCACACTTTTCCTTGCTTACTAATCCTACCTTAATTATATATTTTGCAGTTGGCTCAGAAAAAAAAAAAATGTATTTGCATAATTTTGTGTTATCAGAAAGAAGGCATACTAATTCTGATTCTGCAGCATCAGTGGTGAGATTCTTCTCCTCATGGCAGGCAGGAAATGTCCTGGACAGAGATCTTGTCTCCCCATGGGCTGCGGGCACAGGGATTTCAGGTGTCTGAAATTGGAGCAGCTCAGTTCAGTTCAGTTGTCTGTGTTTCAGTGTCAGTCTCACATTTCTGAAGTATTTCTGAGCAGGGGGGACTAACAGGTTTTCTTACCAGAAAAAGTCTCTATCCCTCTGACAGGTTTGACTTCCAAGCAGGGCTTTGCTCAGAATGCATACGATTAAACATGTATTTACCTTTGAAAGGGGCATCCACAGTGGAATAGTTGAAAAAGGCGGTCCTATATGCAAAATTTATATGAAAGCAGTCTGGGCCTGTGACCATGGGACAGAATTTTGCTCTGAGTACTGTTCCTTAAAATAAGATCATGTTTCCTTGTATCCTGGAACAGTCTTGGCACGGGGACAGTTGCAGAACCCAGTTCTCTGAATCCTAAAATTAGCGTATGGTCTCATTTCAGCCTATCTGTTTGGTCACACAGGGTGATTGATGCTTTTCTGAACTGCAGCAGCATTAGCAAACAAAGGGAATACTTTAAAAGTTTATCAGTGACGCACAAATACAAGATAACTTTAAAAAAAACCCAAAAAACAAAAAGCTGGTTCTGTATTTACAGAGAAAAGAGAAATAGATACCATGTAATATTCTGCATATAGCCGCTTTTTTTTTTCCACAGTTCTGGGGAAAGGCTGGGACCTACTTCACAAATACACCTCCAATTATCCCACCTTACCTTCTCACAACCAGTAATAATATTTCCATACACCGGCAGATCTTTTAACTGGGTACTTTATGATAGGGAAAGACAAATTGCTTTTTCAGCTTCTTTTTTAATTTTTTTTTTAATTTCCATAGAACTGTATTTTTAAAAAATATCCATACAGAGTAGCTTGTGTTTGGGGATGGACTTTGTGCCTTTTCAGTTATCCAGATACAGTCAGAGGGAGTGAAACTGAAGGGAAGAGAACATCTTGTACTGCTCAGATTTAATGCCTGCTGTGCTGTTGCTTTCACTTTCTGTCTACAGCTGTCCTGATTCTAGTGAAGAGCTCTTCATTCCCAAAGGTTACACCTTCTGTATGGCAGGAGGGTTATCTCTGTCAGAGAAAAAACAAAAGGCAGACTTACTAGGATGTTTTATCAGAGAGTAGGGAGAACTACAGCCCTTTATTGAGCATTATGGAGTTAAAATGTTCATGTGTATATATATTTATATGTAAAATATATGTAATTTATAAATATGCATATATAAGTAAAATATAAGATACATACAATAATTATGCATGTATCACATCTTTTCTAATGTCTTTTCAAAGGTGAATCGCTCTTGAAAATGACTTTTTTTTCTAATCTCTTTAAAAATAAATGAGTGCTGTGAGTTTCTGAAGAGACTTGCATAAAGAATCTTAGAAAAATACATCTTGCGAAGAAGTATAGGGCTGAAATTCAGTATGGTTTCGTTCATCTTAAGGATGCTGTGGTGATAGCTACCTGCTCAATGCCCTTTGTGTGACTACTCCTAAAAATGTTGCCGTACCTGTACTTCCCTCTCTTAGGCCATTGTGACTCTTCTTTCAGCTGGTTCTGTTTTAGGAAGCTGGCTCGGGTAGGTGCACTGTCCTTGTAGAGAGCTCATTTTCAAGTGCAACTTGAGGCAGCAGGAGTGATGTTATTGACTGGCCTCCTCATGGTCTCTGTTCCTAACTGTGTTATGCTGGCCCTGGCTTCAGCAGATCCTGTACTGTCTGCCCTCTGCATCACTTTTCCTCTGAGTCATGTCTGCAGAATTAGGACAGTTTATAGCTCGGGGGGGGGGGGGGGGGGGCTCCCTTTGTTTTTGCGGTTTTTGGTTGCCAGGGAAAGGTGTAAGGGACGGGGGGCCCGGTA
>JAAGNO010013669.1:0-42103 GCA_033439905.1 Ceryle rudis | reverse complement strand
TGCCCTCAGAAAACACATGGCAATGACTATGATCAAACAGCGTGCAGAGAGTTTCAGGCAGTTATATACAAAAATAACTTAATATTTTTAAAATTTTCTGCCTAAAGTTCAAGACTTTGGACTCTTATGTCAATAATTCACAGCTCTAAAGAGGGAAGTGGCATCAGGGTCATGTGTGTGAGAGAGAGAGAGGGGAAAAAAAAAGAGTAATCAGTTTGAGTCTTAACTGAATAATATAATCTGGTGTGGTATAGCTGAGGGGGCTGTAAAGCACTCACTTCGTAGCTGAGCAGTATCAAGATGTAAAATAGCAGCTAAAAAAATCAGTGACTGGGTTGATCAGAGAAAGCTGGAGTGAGGAGGTCAAACTACTCATCCAGAACCAAAGTGGTATGGTAAATTGTTGTGATATAAAATGTATTTTTCATAATTTTAGTCAGGGTTATTGGACAGAAATAGCCATTTGAAAGCACTCTTGTTAGCAGGTGCATCATTTTAGCCAGTACAGTGATGCCTTCTGCATGTGAATTTTTTCAGTTACTTTTTTTTGTCTTGGCAAATAAGGGTCTTGTGCAAATGCAGGTACATGATCCAAGAAGAGGTCTCTTCTGAAGCATAGTTGTTTTCTTTTACGGCCCATGTGTGTCAGCAGACAAGCTTTTGACAGTATGATGTGTCTTCTTTAGGTGAAGGCTTTCCTTAGCCAGAAGAGTGTTTTCTGCCACAGAGGCGGCTTTGTCATCTCTGTTGTTCTTAGGAGAGGCTCCTGCAGAGATCCAAAGTCACTGTTATATTTATAATTGTTCAATGCCTGCCGAGCTTTAATAAGTCTGCCCTGTGCAGAGGTGGGGGAACTGCCTGGAACTTCTGCCTAGAAAAACAATAACCTTGTCCCTTGTTCCCTGCAGCTCCGTCCTGGGTGGGTGACAATGCCTGTCGAAAGGATGCGGATGCGGCCCTGGCTGGAAGAGCAAATCAACTCTAACAGGATACCAGGGCTGAAATGGCTAAATAAGGTAAAGGGGGGTGCGTGCACACACATGCGTATGTGTGCAAAAGATGGACTTTATAGCAGTGCCTGAGATTTGTGTAGGTAAATCAGCTCATTCCTGGTTTTCAAAGGGGTGTCGTGGGGAGGAAGGGCAAAGCTGAGTGCTTCCTGCTGAACCTGTTCCTCCGGCCTTGCCTGCCAGATCTGAGGCGCCCTGCTTTGGCCTGGTGGATTTGTGTCTCTTTTGAAAGCGTTTTCCAAGTCTTTGTTGTCAGAGTGAACATTTCTGGAGACTCTGCTAGGTTATTTTTTAAGCTGGTAACAGACTGCTCACCAAGTAGTGTCAGAGCAATGCGAACAAAATGCTCTTCTGAGGTGGAAAGCTATATTCTGTGTTAGACTCTGGGTTAAAGCAATGATCTCCAGTTTCAGGCTTGTGTTACTTCTCTGATTCTTCTCATCCTGGGAGAAAATGGAGTAACCTGTCCCCTGCCAAACCCAAACCAAATAGTTTTGGTCCTGAGCTCTTACTGAGAGCTCTGGACATTTTGAGAGCACAAGTGTGGGCTCCAAAATATCAGTGCCCAATTTGAATTTTTTTTTTTTTTTTTTTTTTTTTTTTTAGTTGTCTCAATAAAGTCAAGGGGTGTATTTGAGACTTTGAACAGTAATAAACCCTGGAAATATTGCATTCATTCTGTGATAGCAGGAGGATAATTGACCACACTGAAAAGCATGAAGCAGTTTTGGCTACAGAGGCTACTTTATTGTCAAAATGAGTGGAAATGCACAAAACTGGGTGCAGAAACACAAGAGCTGCCGCTCTGGTTGAGACACTAACCCAGTTAGTCTGGTGTGCTCCCTGAAGGAGTAGTTGTGGTGCTCAGGTGTTTATTTTTAGAGCTGAAGAATGGCAGTTAAGATGACTACTTTTTTTTTTTTTTTTTAAGCTTTCAAAGCTAGAAATGCTTGTGACTATAAAATTATCAGGAGCCCTTTAAGTTTCAGCTGCGAATTTTGTTTCTCAGGAACTTCCTGCATCATTGACTCTCACATGCTGTGGCTGGGTAAATAAATACTGCTTTATCCATTCCCCAGTTAGCTGCCCTGTGAATTTGAGTAGGTCCTGGTTCTTGCGTAATGGGATCACAATTGAAGAGGAGGAAGAAAGCAGTTTTTACTCTTGTCTTTGTGATTGGAGTCCCACATTCAAGTCTCTACAGATTCTTCTTCTTGAGAAGAACACTTCAGTGTTAGGTCTCTCCTGCTGACTGTCCATCTCTGCTGTCCTTTACTGGGCATTCCTACCCAATCTTGAAGTAATTTCTCTGCACTTAGGAGGGCGCAGGTTTTCAGATTTGAGTGTATTAATCTTAAATATAAAATGTCATCCATAGATCATGTTCACATAACCTTTTTCGGTACCCCAGGAATGCATTTGTGCACTGTGGAAATGCTGCCCCTGTGCTAAGGGCTTCGTTCTTCCAAGTTCAGCCCACTAGCCCGTAAAGGCAGTTTGCAAGGCATGTCATCTTGTTTAATCTTTGCAGCCCTCTGATCATCTTACAGCAGTTTCTGCCTTGTGCTTCTGGCATAAACTGTTTTCATGCAAGAGTCAGAAGGAGATTTTGTCCATATTCTATACTGACCCAGGCTTGTCTTACAAATATACAAGTATTTTGAAGTGGGTGGGTTTTTTTTTTGTGGGGGGGTTTTTTAGTTTGTTTTGGTTTGGTTTTTTTCCTAAAACAAAGCCCTCTCTCCTACAGAAAGAGGATACCAAGATAAGTGCCCTGCCTTAATATTTGTTAAACTCTGATTCCCCACTTCTACCCTCTTCTTTGGCATCATTCTGGGTTGCCTTTATTGTGCTCAACAAGCTAATTGCACTTCTGAGCATTTCTGTTTTAAAATGTTTAAACATTCATTCCAACAATGAGTCATTAAACCAAAAATATTTCTATTTTTACTGTAAATCCTGACCATAAATAAAGCCATGCATGGAATCAATGATACAGTGTCATGTGTATCAGAGCCCGTCCTCTACCCACAGAATTGACTCCGTAGGCTGTAGGATTTGGGGATTTGTGTGTTTTAATCGGAGTTTTTCAAAGGGCAGTTCACAGTACAGAGGAGAAGGTAGGTCAGGTTAGCAAAGGAATAGCACTCGTGTGCACAGCTTTTAAGGAAATACAATTGAAATGCTAAAGAAACGATTACCATTCTGGGTTTGTAATTGGCTGTCTCTTCTTGGGGACGCTTTCCAGACTGAGGAAGGAATTAAATCTCTCTTTGTTAAAGATGACAGATCTCAGGTACAGTTGACTTGCCTAATTCCTTCCCCCTACTGTCAGTTGATCACATTATACCTCCTGCTTTGTGTTCCCCTCCAGAAAGACCTGTCTCTATAGGACTTAAAAAAGAAATACTTCTGTACCTTCGTGGTGAAAATGTTATCCTGCTGAATGGCATGAGGGAGGAAGGGAATTTCTTTACCTTCCCAGCGATACAAAACTGTGAGATGTGGAGGAAATTGCATAGTTCGGTAGAAGGCGAGGTGGTGCGAGGAGGGGGATAAGGGGAGGTCAGCGTCCCTCATGGATTTGGAAAAGGAAATTAGAGTGGAAGCATCCAGAGTAGCTGTAACAGGAGTCAAGAGGCAGCTTGCTGCTTTGGTGGATGCTCGGAGTATTACCCTCCAGACAGAAGCTGCTATTTAAAATTTGTCCTATGGCTTTCTAGGTAGTATGTGATCTCATGCTCATTCACTTGCTTGGAGCATTTTGCAATACTAGAGTTGCAAGCATTTGATACTATTTTCCTCTTCCTGCTTATTTCTAAGAATGTGACCCCTGTTCCCTTTTGATGTCCCCACTGGAGTTTGGCAGTAATTCCTTTTATGCTGCAAAAGTTGCGTGGGTTGTGCTTTTGTCTTTAGGTGAGGCTAATTTTTTAATAGAAACACAAGACTCCTACGTGTATATCCAGGGATGGAGTGCTGTACCAGAAAGCACATGGTTTTCCAAGTCTAAGAGAAAGCACTGTCGAAATAATGTAATGACCTTTTCTTATTAAGGTCATTACTAGGAAGCATTGACTGAAGGAGGATATAGGTAAATGTTTGATAATGCGTGAAATAAAATAGTATTTAAATTGAAAGTATCCAGGGTAACTGGAGCAGAACACACAACCACATAGTGTTGCTGTCATCAGCAGTCTTGTGGGATTTCATAGATTATTTGATAGTTGATGAGAAAATCTGTAGTTTCTATATAGGTATGTAAAATTACGTATCTATTATAAAACGAGAATACATGTGAATTCTATGATTTTGTTATTTATATTATAATTTGCTCTGAGTCCATATGCTTCAAGACATCTGGGATTGGGAAGGACTTTCTGTAATGAACAGAAACTCTGTAATGAAAGCTTAGACTGCTGTTGAGAGTGTCCTCACACCTTCCTTTGAAGCTGTGAGTACAGCTGATGATGACAGGATGCTATGTCTGGAGTCTTGCTTGGTCTGCTAGTTCCTGTAGAACTTTTGAATCACCATACTGAATATGAAATCCATGGTATAACCTCTGTAGCATTGTGTAGCATTGTTCAAACTTCTCCCCATCACCAAAGAGAGGAGGACATTTTAATGTGGCCAGTGCTTAAAGTTCTTGTTGATAGAAATTACTTTTTAGGGAAGTATGAATTTTATTCCATGCTCATTTTAGTGTATGGAAGAGTAAAGGCAAGGAAGCTTATTCTAGCTCTGATGAATACAGTAGTGCTGTGGACCACAGGATAGTGGGGTTGAGGCTTTCTTTAGACCACTTCTACTTTGAGAAAGAGAGCATCTCTGTACAATGGTTTTAACTATATAGAGGGGGAGGAGAAAGGAGGCAAAAGGCATGCAAGAGAAGTGATGGTCATAGATTGAGGAAGAATGAGAATGTGAAGGCTTGAAGGGGAACAAGGAATGTGTTAAATCTGTTCTTTCACTAAATTGAAGGTGAAGCCAAGTGAAAAGGGAAGAATGCAATTCTGAACAAGTAAATGTAAATGAGAGAAAGGATTGAAGGCAAGAGCTGAAGGACAATACAAAATGCAGGCTCAAAAAAGAAAAGATCACATGGAAAGGAAGGGAAATAAACCTAACCTTGACATTAGTGAATTATTAACCAGACAGACAAGAAAGAAACGCAGTTGTTGGAGGAAGGTGAAAGGGCACCGAATTCATCTCGCCCAACTGCAGACATCTACAATGCAGTCATTTAAATGAAGCTGCCTGTCTAGAGTTGTTTGTAGTCAACAGAGAGAAATAGGCTCTTTTAGGGTGCAGTTCAGTTGGTGTAGCTCAGGTGGCCACCTCTGGAGGAGGGTGCATTTTGCCTTGGAAGTGCTTTTCTCTTCACAAACTGCAAAATGGATCTAAACCTGCAGTGGCAGCGTTTAAAGCACAAGATGTCTGCATGTGAAGCCAGAAATGATGTATTCCCTCCAATAGGGGAGAAAAGACAAGTGTTGTGCAACAAATTCCTTCTGTATGGCTTTGCAGAAGTGAGCACGGAGAAGCTTTGCAGAAGAAGCCCTGTAGATCAGCACACAGGGGCCCATTCCCACGTTGTATGACCTAAAAGCACATCTGACCCATCATCTGTCTGTCCCAGTATCCTGGGTGCTAAGTGCCTGTGGAAGGAGTTTAGGAAACATGCTGTTCAAGCTCTGAAAAGTGACTGGGCTCCCAGAGCTGGAGCTGCATCCCAAAACTTACTATCTTTAATAGTCACCAGTGTACTGTCTTCCATGAGTAGTTCTGATCCCTTTGGGATCAGTTTATACTTCCATCGCATAAGGCATGCCATGGTCTATCTACCTCTTCTGTCTTTAAAAAAAAAAAAAAAAAAAAATTAAAAAAGCATGCCCTCCTTTGTATTGCTTTAAATGCAATTCTCTTTGACTTAAAGGTTTCTGAACTAAATTACTTTCAACTATCTTCAAGGCCACCACTTCACATGGGTGTCTTGTATTTTTTATCTCCACCGGAGAGATGTCTACAGTTGATATATTTATATGTCCATTTGTTTGGTATATAAATTTGAGAGTTCCCTTTTCTTTACCATGCCACTATTTTACTGAGTTTGAGATCCTTTGAATTTGCTCTGCTCCTACAGTTGTTTAGTCTCCTATCTAATTTTTCTAATCATGAAAGTGTCTGCGCTGCCAAAATTAGCCTTCATTTGAGTGTTTAGAAATGTGTAGCACTGCATGTCTTACCCATGTGTCAGCATGGAAAGCTGCCAGGCTCATTTTCCCTGAAGGGGCTTCTGAGTATTTGGTGTACTTAGGGCTGTAGTCTGCATTGGGTGATGCCAGTGGATATTTTCCTGTTGAGTTCGGTGACAGCAGCACTGGGTTAGAAGGAAGACCCTGGTATTATGCCTTTAAATGAATGACTTAAAGGCATCGGAAGATCTCTCAAGTCAATTAGTGTTGGCATTTCCTGTTTGTTTTCCCTTCCAGGAGAAGAAGATTTTTCAGATTCCCTGGATGCATGCTGCAAGACATGGGTGGGATGTTGAAAAAGATGCTCCCTTGTTTAGAAACTGGGCAATTCACACAGGTATTGGAACTCTCTTTCTGCAGGATGTATTTTCACATTGTTTTCCCTTTTAAAGTTATGTATTCCTTCTTTCTTGTCTTTGCTTTTACTAACACAGAGTGAATTTACATTTCTAGATTTATGGGAGGCTAAGTGCTCTTTCAGGGCCTGTGACACTCTTCAGCTTTACTGAAGCTCTCTAACTCATTTGCATTGAGAAACACAGTAAAACTTAATTGATTTAAACGTTAACAAGATCGGGTTCAAAATTGTCAGGAGTAGAGCACACTCAGCACTTTGTAGACTTGGGTCCTTAGGCTTTTTATGCTTTTCTATGGATCTGAGCCAGACATAATAAAGGTAAATGCTGTGCAAGCTTTTCCGCGTTGTTGTGGAGTTGCATCTGATCCTGGGTCTTTCTTGAGCAGAAACTCTTCATCCTGTGTTTTAGAAATGTACATGGGAATGAGAATATAACACTCTCTTGCAACCTCAGCTATTCTTTGAATGCTTGTCATGGGAAACCATAGGCTGATACCTTGAAGTTAACCTACACTGTTATTAATTTGACTTAGGTTTTCAATTGCACATCATCTATGCCTGATTTTCTTTCATTGCTTAGGAAAATACCAGTCAGGTGTAGATAAACCTGATCCAAAGACATGGAAGGCAAACTTCCGTTGTGCTATGAACTCCCTGCCTGACATAGAAGAAGTGAAGGACAAAAGTATCAAGAAAGGAAACAATGCCTTCAGGGTGTACCGGATGTTGCCATTATCTGAAAGACCTTCCAAAAAAGGTAGAGGGGATTCCTGTCAACATGAAAATGGTGTTGAGGGCATTGTTATTATTTTGGGGCCTGTAAAATGTGCCAGTTCTACTGCTGTAAAGCTTAATATTTTTATCCAGATGTTCCCCAGATTTTAGGAACAGCAGCATGAAAAATGCACTACATTCCGTTAAGAGAACAAGCTGCCTGGAGAGATCAACAACATGCGATACCCCCAAGCTGGTGATCTGTGCAAATTGTGTTAAAGCCAATGGAGTTCTCTCTGGATGCAGGTCTCCTTCAGTCGAGGAAGATGATTAGGGGGATATTAGAGATCAAGGCATTGAACTCAGTTAGGGCCCATTCAGAATATGGTGGAAGACATTTTGGGATCTTCTTTCGAGCAAGGGTGGAAATAAACTGATGCTCTATTGAGCTGAGTGGGACAGTCTCTGCTCAGAATATTAAACCTTGAAACCACTTTGTTAGCTACATAGCTAGAGTAGGCCATGAAAAACCAGCCCTTACAGCACAATAAAGGTGAAATGGGAAACTGTGTTTGAATCCCCAGATTTAGGGATTAGGTTTCTCACCTGCCAGCAGAGGACCTAATTACCAGGTCAATCTCATGAGTCTTTGGTTTCTTAGGGAGTAAATACATTGGCTTCTTTATGGCTCATTAGCTTCCTTATGGCTTCATTACCGGTTTATGGAGTAGAACAATGGCTTCCTTAGTCCTCTGGTATCCTTTGGTGTCTTAAGATTTTTGGATTAAAAGATGACCTGCAAACAAAATGCATGATGTTCCTCTAAAATACTATTCAGTTCACCTGTAGCTCAGCTTGCTATTTTCTTACATTGAGAAGTGAAAGGCACATCTTCAGCTGAAGGTCAGTGTGATTGGAGAGGATGAACTCTGGAATTTTTGGGGCAGAATCATACTATGAAAGGGAGCTCAATCTGCAAAAGGCGGAACATTTGTTTTAAAACTGTTTCCAGTCTCTTGTCAGTGGTGTATTTTGTACGTTCAGGTGTATTTCCCTGAACTATAAACCGTCCCATTGTGGTAGCTTCCTCTCATAGCTGTAGGAACTAGAAAAGTTCATTGTAGAAGCTGAGATTCTGGAGCTGGGGGCTGAAGCAGCAGGGGATTCTGCAGCAAGTCCAGTTACTATAAAGCTCCGATATATTTTGGGCTCTGTATATATCGTCATGTGCCCTTTCTACATGGCACGTGTCTAAATGTATGTATGAGTGAGAGAAAAATAATTTGCCTGCAAACATTTCTCAGTGCTATCTTGTGGTAGAGATGGGAGAAATTCCTGGGAGACGCCTGTGCAAACAGTGGGGTAGAGCTGAGCTTGCACCAGCAAGTCTGACCTTCCACATCAGGCTCTTGTCAGGTCAGAGCAGGGGCAGCAACACTGGAGTCTGCCAAGACACGCAGCTTTTTGTGAGGGTCATATGCTATGTGGTTTTCTGGATTCTCAAGTCTATCGTGATTGCATAAACCACTTTTGCATGAATTATAATATATATTTGATGGTATCTCAGGTTGCAACTATTTACAAAAATATTTGTTAAAGTTTACCAAGTTATCTTTTCATATGAAACCAACCTCCCTTTCCTAGGAGGTGCTGAGGCATGTTTGGGGGCTATTTGTTAGTGAATATAGACAGTGTGAAGGATAACTCATGGCACCTTGGATTTTTAATAAATCTTCCTTCTGTTATTGCAGGAAAAAAAACGAAGTCTGAGAAAGATGACAAATTCAAACAAATTAAGGTAAGAAGCAGCTGTTTAATAGGTCAAAAGCTTGTGAAAACAAATCTGTTGCAAATTTTTTTTTAATAGCTCTAATAGTATATTGTGGTGGATATTTGCAAATCTCTCATTCCTGTGGTTTGGTTAAGTAGCTGCAGTTACATGAGATGTTTGGCGTTTTTTTGGGTTGTGTGTTGTTTTGGGGTTTTTTTTGGTTTTGGTTTTTTGTTTTTTTTTTTTTTTTTTAAAACGTGAAGGCTGTTGGAGTTGTGACTGACGTCATCAGTTGACACAGCCCTTGTGTTACAATGCCTGGAGGTTGGAAAACTGGCAGCCTCGGCAATACATTTGCCATTTGTTTGTCTGTGTAAGTAGGAATACAGTAATTACGGAAGGAACGCTTCTGAACAATAGAGCTACCTTTTGGCGCAATTAATTTCTGTGCACAAAACACTGGAAATTCATTTTTGTTCAGTCAAGGGGAGAGGCTCTCTCAGAGCTGCACCTTCTGCTCCTGTTTTGTCAGTTAGAAGACGTCAGTTGTAAAGCGCTTCAGTCACTGACTGAGATTTCTGCTTGTCCAGAGCACAGACCCAGACCACTGTTAGCTTTCCCTACAAAGCATGGCGTTTCCCAGCTTTTGCACTTCTGCTGAGTGCCTCTACCACATGCTCAGTATCACATGCTGGCAGGATTTGGTCCATCTGTGATTTTTTTCTTAAAGAAAATTGCAAAGGTTTCACATTTTCAGCCTTCAGTAAAGTTGGTGTTCCTGGGCTGCAGACAGCAGCCATATCTGCAGCAGAAGGACAGCTTAGTCCCCTGCTGCTCACTTGTGAAGGGCTGTGCCAACCCTGAGTACGGGTTCTGCACCCACTGGCCATGAGATGCTTGGGGTCAGGTGAACCCAGAGGCCTGGGGAAACTTCTCTGTTGAAATCGGGTTTGGAAGGCAGGCACTGTCCTGATGGTTGTGACTTGTGGCGTTACATGTCAGAATAGTGTGTTTTTTGTGAGTTTTTTTGGGGTTTTTTTTTAATTGTCTTGAAAGAACCACTTTCTAACCATCCTGTCTGGATCATGGCAGCCATGCGTGTTTGTTATAACATTACTGATGGTAGCTTGTGTTCAGATGGAATCAGTAGACTTTGGTCAGAGCGGATCAGTTTGTGATGCCTGCCAAAGCTGTTGTGTTTGCTGGGGCACTGCACAGCACCAGAGGCTCGGATCTCCAGTGTGCAGCCCTAACCTGGCTCTGCAGTTGTGATCCTCAATGGATCAATCACAGATAATTTTATCCTTTTTGGCTCTGCAAGTCTTTCACCTGTTGGTGGATACAACCAGTGCAGCTCATCAAAGACCTAGTTGCCACTGACACTAACTTTACACCCTTCTAATGTGCAAAGGTGTCTAGGGACGGGTTTCCATTGCTTAATGACTGTGAAAGTACAGACTTATGTCAAACTGGCAGCACTTTTTGAATAGATCACAGTCACAGCATGTGGCATCCAGGAAAGACCAGTCACACTGTCCACAGTTTTGTGTTCTCGTGATAACAGTTCATATGGTTAGTACAGTGAAGGGCTGGCCCCACAAATCTTGAGACTCACCTTTTCCCTGGTCTTGCTGAAGTGCTTTAGAGCAGTGAAAATGAGCATGGCATGGCACCGGATCCAAGTGGCAGCTCTGCACCTCTCTGCAGGTGTCTCTGGGTCAGCAGTGAGGTAGAATGGCCCTTGCATGGCCAGCTCAGAGGAAAACCGGAAGACTTTAGACTTTGTAACCAAAAACCCCCTAAGGGAGCCAAAACCAGGGAGGAGGTTGGACCTGTAGATCCTCCTTTAAATGTGTTTATAGTTTTTTTTTAAAGAAATCCCCAGTTTGTGGAATTGAACTCACTAGTATCTGGGATTTTTAGATTCCCACTTGAGAGTACCAGACCTACAGAGATGCCTCTTGTGGAAAGCTCAGTCTGTGTAGAACAGGTGGTGTTTTCCCAACGCTATTGCCCTGTGGTAATGTTTATGATGTGATTTAAAAGACTGTATTTAGTGTAAGCACTTCGGCTTGCCTTCAGGCTTGCTAAAGAGAAAAATTAAGGCTAGAATTTAGTAATTCCTTTACAGAAGCTAAGGCTTCCTTTCGGAGAGTGCTCAGAGTTACAGCATGGTTGGAAGGAAATTAGAATGAATATTAAATAGAGTAACGTTTTAAAGCAGTGTTTCTTCCGTGTTTGTTCCAAATGCTAATCTCTTGTAGTAAATAGCACACTAATTTCTTGCTCTCTGAAGGCTTCCTCTAAACCTGAAATTAAAAATAGCTCCCGTTTCAAAGCAGAAGATTTGGAAGTGGAGTAGGCTCTGGTTTCTTCTATGAGAACCAAAGTATTTATTCTAAGACCATGTCTAGCAGAAAGCGGGGAGTGTATGGCAGGCCGAAGTGGTATGATTTATTGTGGTCTCAGAACAAAGAGATGAAGGGAGTCCGGGCTCCTAAAATAAATAAAACCTGACCCAACTGCACTGTTTTCATTCTAGCAAGAACCAGTTGAATCATCTTTTGGGATTAATGGGCTAAATGATGTCACTTCTGACTATTTCCTGTCCTCCAGTATAAAAAATGAAGTTGACAGTACCGTGAACTTTGTAGGTAAGTACTCCTATGCTTTTCTTATATGCTAAGCACACAGGTGACTTTCAAAACCCTTTTGACTCTGTCAAACTCAGCTTTCCACCAACATTGAGCACTCTGGAGAATGCCACAGTTGCAGTCAGGTCAGCCCATTTTTCACTAGTCCAAGCCACACGAGGTCCTGGTTGCAGTCAGCCTCACCACCTCGCAGAGACACCAAGCAGCACTGTGGTAGTTCTCCTGACAGTAAATATTTACAGACATGCTTAAAAGGATTTTCTTGACATGAAATTAACTCCACAGCATAGTCCTTGGCTATGAGATGACTGTAGCCAGTGTCACATGGGACTTAAAACTACAATCGGATGGCAGTTTCCCCATTGCTCAAAGCAGAGGGTTTTATAGGGTACTGTTTTATTTGGGAGTTTAAATCTGCAGATGAAATGGAGGAACTTCATTCTT
The DNA here is from genome assembly GCA_033439905.1 of Ceryle rudis. Lineage (NCBI taxonomy): Eukaryota > Metazoa > Chordata > Aves > Coraciiformes > Cerylidae > Ceryle > Ceryle rudis. The sequence goes on along the minus strand of JAAGNO010013669.1, from coordinate 29,894 downwards.
TTCACTGGCACCTCAGTAGCAGAGTTCGTTCTTAACATCACTGAGCTAACAAGGATCAGCAAAGACTGCATTTAGAAGCTGGTACATCAGGAATTAGCTGTCATCTCAGCACTTGAATAATTGGTTCTTGGTAGAATAATTGGGCTGGTTTTCGACAGCTCTTTTTTGGCTGAGGTTGTCACTGCAGCAAGGGCTTCTAGAAATGTGACCCATATTCCATTTCATCTAGAATTTGACTTTCATGTATGACAAAGTGTTTGAAAGATATGTTAGTCTTCTGCTTGGAGAGATGGAAGAAATTATGTGCAGTGGCTATTTTTGATGCCCATTTCTTAGGTCACAGGGCTTTGCATAGTCATACCCCTTAAGTATTTCTGTGGCTGAGGAGTTTGTGAGTAGTTTTTCTCTTTTTATGGGAGTTCATTTAATCAGCTGTTGCTTTGTAAGAGTATTAGAACATCACTGTTGCTGCAACTATTGCAGAGGGTTTTATAACTTGAAGGAATATCACTGCAGTGCTTCCTATTTGCTGACTGACTCATCAGCAAATCTGAAACACCAGTGTGTAGTCCCAGGGAAGAAGCTTCATACACTTTTGCTGTATTTTGTGTTTTTAAAGTTAATCAGAGAACAATTATCAGCAGTCTTTGGAACATAGTTGTTGTTCCCAAAAATCCATCAGTGAGAGTCATTTTGCTGCACATGTCTCAGGTTTTTTTTTACAGTACAGTGTATCCTGAACTGCTGTTTGATTTTATGATGAGATGAAAGCATGTTGCACCTTAGGAGATCTCAGTAATTTGGAGAACAGGACCTGTAGTGGCAACATCAACATCTAAGAATGGTGAAAGGAAACCAAGCAAGAGGTTCAGAGGAACAGAATTGAATTTGCACCTTAAGCCTTTTGTTTTTCTCTGGACTAGCAGAAACCATTTTCAGGGGTAGGACAGTAAGGCTTCGATGGGTAACTGTCATCTGGTGTTGTTTAATTAATGGCCTGTAAAGTGTGCTGCTTATCCGGACTGGAGAGAGAAGGCCTTATTTAGGACTGCAAGCAGGATTTTAATGTAAACGGGGAAAAGGGTAAAATAGATCTGTCCTGCAAAAAGGAGGGAAGTCAGCTGGAAGGGAGGAAAGACAAACAGCACCGTCAGTGTTTCTGACATATGTGCAGCTCACAGGAAAGTTGTGGCCTATTGCCCAAGTGAGCAGTAATTTTTGCTGTGCAAGTTATCTCTTGGGGTGGGTAAGAATTTGTCCAGTATTGAGGAGAAAGATAAAACAGTGCAGATGGCCTGCTCGTACTGTGGCAGGGTTGCACAATACTGGTTTCTCCCACATAAAAACTCTTGTGTGTGTGCTCTTGCCCCCTGCACCCTACTCAATAAAAAGCTGATTGTTTCAGAACAAGGAGAGGTGAAATACAATGGAAATTAAATACCTGGAACAAAATCATAGTAATTTTAGTTATTCAACATTTAAAAAAAAAAAAAAGACTATCCAGTATGTATGTAACTTTCTTGTTGCTGGAATTATTTAATAAAATACACATCTAGGTTTGGGGGATTTTCCACTGATTTCCTGGCACTTAGTAAAGCAACATGATATGCCGTTTTTCCCTGAGAGAAAAACCTGTCACTTTTCTTTTTCAAAAAGTCATGTTCTAGCCATGTCTAAAGATAGGAGGCAGGAATGGGTTGTTTGCATATACGTGTGCATTCTTGTGTATTTATTTTAGTTCATCCAGGAATAGATGCTATCTTTTGTCTTTTTTAAAAATTAATAATTAGGGCACTTAGGTCACTTAACAGAAGAATTTTGAGATCTAATGTGTTTCATTGCCTACATGTTTTTCCCATCACGGGTCTAGAAAAAAAATGTACTGTCTAAATTTCTCACAGCACCCTGTTTGTACAGAATTTGTCCATATGAAGATTGTTCCTTTTGAAGCTATATGTTCCAGTGAAAGAATATCTATAGTCCTTCCCTTTCTTTTGGACAACTGTGGATTCAGGTTAGCCATCCTCTGAGACGGCTCTGTCTCCAAGTGCCCTTACAATACTAGCTGGTGGCTTTCAGCTCTGTGCTGGGTTAAATGCAGTTGTCACAAAGGGGGTGTCTCAAGCTGCTCCAGAGAACTGAGATCCTGGCTTTTGCCATACTTTTGCTTTGCTAGGTAACTTCTTGGTACCTCCATTTATTTCCCCAGTTTCAAAAGGTGGTTTTGTAGCACAGTTAGTGGCCACAAAGCATTTTGGGACATTTGCAAAGCATCCATGGTGCCTTCACTTGTGGAAATAAATAATGTTCCTATGGTATTAATATCATGTGCCTGGAGGAGTAGGAAAACCCTCTGTTAATAACTAGCCAGACTGTAGCTCTTTGTCACAGAGCATGGGGATTATAGACCACTGGTGCAACTGTGGTTTTCTATGTGCCACCAATGGCATTGCAAGTATCAGTAAGAATAAGCATCTAACTGGAGGAGAAATTTTCCACAGATTCACGTCATGTATGAAAATCAGAGTCCTACATTTTACATGACCATGTAGCCAGTTTTTTGCATGCCAGTTCTTGTCTTCTGGTGCATAGTTTACAGGAGAGCATCCAGAGGTCATGGGATGTTGGCAGCTTTCTGGGCAGTAATGCTTTCCCAGATTAGAAGAGTTTGCTGTGGTCCGTATGTCATGATGAGACCACATTTCTGGGTGGGGGAGGAGTGTGGCTGTGGTCTTCTATGGGAAAGCCTCTGGAGAGCTGGTGTGGTGAGCCAGGGGAGAGTTAGGCATTTTCAGTTGTCACAAGTGGGGAAAAAATGTCACTGAAAGTGATGGAAGCTAAATAAATCTCACAGGTTTCCTTTAGAAGTCCCATTGAAAGCAGGTGATGGGCATGGAAGAAAGTGCTGAGACAGGATTGAAGACTCATTCAAGTACCAAGCAGGCTCTAAGGACAGGCTATCTGTTAGAGACCCAGAGGGGGTCAAGCTGTCATTTGTAATCAAATGTTTTATTTCTAACCCCAAGTTGTAGGACAGCCACACCTTGATGGCAGCAGCGAGGAGCAGGTGATAGTTGCCAATCCTCCTGATGTTTGCCAGGTAGTAGAGGTGACAACAGAAAGCGACGAGCAGCCTCTCAGCATGAGCCAGCTGTACCCCTTGCAGATCTCCCCTGTCTCATCCTATGCAGGTAAGTATCCAGGTCTTTCTTTACACTGTTTTTTTGGAAGTGTTTGGAACACACCGGGGAAAGGGGATGGTTCTTCTAGCTGGCAGAAATGTCTCTTGGGCTGCCTTCTGCATTTTTAACAATATTCAACACCTCACAGTCCTTTGCTCATTTCACCCTGGGAAGCACCTCAGCAGCTCTAAGGTTGGAAATGGAAGCTGCAGATTTTAGCCTGTGACTAATGGAAAAAGGTGTAATACAGAGAGGTCTTTCCATCTTTTATTAGAGGGGCATTTTCAGTGGTACAAACAATGTGCTGCAAATAATAAGTGTGCCCATCTCGCCCGCTGACTTACTAAAGGTTAAAGGTCTTCTCCGCTGTGTTTCCTCAGTGCCTAGCACAGTGGGTGCAGGGTGCTATGGGCTGCACTAAAGCTATGTAATGCAGAGCTGAGGGCCCTGAGGGAGTGGCTCTGTCTTGTCACAAATAGTCCGCAGACTAGAACAGCCATGTAGCAACTGATAACAAGTGCTCCTGAAAGCAACAGAGCTGTGCGTGTCTGGCTTCCAACGTCTGTCTCCCATCTGGCTTCTCTGATATCTAAAAAAAAGGGTGAGATAAGCTTTTCCCCAAGTCAGGGTGCTAATTGTTTCTCCTTTTTGTCTGGCTCTTTATTTTCTTAAAACTGGTAGGAAGTTAAGAGTGTTTGCCACTCATTTGTCCCTTATAGGCCCAAGTCTGACAGTGAGTTCAGAAGTTGTTAGAGGAGAACGGATGCAAATGCACATGTGGGCGTGCTGTATAGAGTCCCTACGATCATATAAGCCTATTTCCATAGGAAGCAGAGCAAAGCCACATTTGAAAGTAGGAAAAGTTTCAGGTTCAACCTGTCCTTCCTTTTTTTAATATCTAAGCCTCAGGAGGCTGGGTGCAAACAGAAATGTCATCTTTTTAGTCAAACTTAAGTATGAATTGTTCCCCATGCAAGTTAGTATTTTGCACATGCTTTTGCCTTTGACTCATTAGGCTGAAATTACTTCCAAACACATTTTTATAAAATATGTATTTAGTGATTTTTATCTCTGGGTCTGGGTGAACGATATGATGTTCTTTTGAATAGCCTCCAATGTTAGTCTCACCATGTTGATAAATGGTTATGCTTCCCAGTGTGTTTAGTCTGTAAGGGCCAAAGCATAAGGCAGGGGGATGAGGGTTCTTTAACTTATTAGCAACTGGAAGGCGAGGCCTTTGAAATATTTGTCCTCTTTCCAAATACTTCTTGCAAAACTTTTCCTGTCTACGTGAACATGACAATGATGCATTCTTATAACCTCAGCCACAGGATCTAAGTTCTTGAAATGCAAACAAAAGCCACTGTCTTGGTCTGGAAATCATGGTGGTTGCTTGGGCTGAGATGATAGAGAGGGGTGATCTTGGTGACAGGGGAACTACCCTAACTTGACAAAGTTGTAAGCTACATCCCCTAAACTCAGTGCAAAAATCCTGCATAAAGAAAACAAGGTGTCGTCAAAGTACTTCCACTGTCCCCTACGTTGTCTTGGTATCCTGGTGGACTTCATCTGTTGTAACTTATACCAGGACCTGCTAGACCATAATTCACATGATGATTTCATGCCACTGACGTGCTTTTGAATACATCTCAAGGCAGCTCTTGATGATCCTGGTTACTCTAGCCAGAGGCCAGTAAGAAGTGGAGTACTATAAGTGTCTGTCCTGGGACAAGTCCTGTTTAATGTAGCAATGAGCAGAAGAGGTGTTGGAGTACACACTTGCAAAGTTTACAGGTGACACCAAATAGGGAACACCAGTCAATATGCTTGAGGGCAGGGTCACCCTTTGAAGAGACCTGGTGAGACTTCAGGAATGGCCCAGCAGAAACATCAGAAAATTCAGCAAGGACAGATGACAAGTCCTGTGCCTGGGAAGGAAGAGCTTTGCAGCGATAGAAACTGGGGCTGATGGGACAGGGAGCAGCTCTGCAGAAAGGCATGTGAGACAGGAGAGCACCCTGGCCACAGAGGCCAGTGGCTTTCAGGAGTGTGACCAGTAGATCTAGGGAAGCGATTATCCTACTTTATGCAGTACTAGTTACACTCCTTCCGGAGTACTGGGCACAGTCTGGAGCCCCCCAGCCCAGTAAAGATAAAAACAAATGGGAGCAAGGGCAGGGAAGGGCTGCCAGGATGATGAAAGGCTGGAGCATGCACTTTGTGAGGAAATACTGAGGGACTAGGGCTTGTTCAGCCTGGAGAAGAGATGGTTTTGAGGAACTCATAGAAGCCTTTCACTACCTGCAGGGATGTTATTGAGAAGGCAGAGCCAGACTCTTTACAGCAGTGTATGGTGGGAGGATGAGAAACAGCAGGCACAAATTGAAACAAGAGAACTTGGTTCAGCTGAATATAAAAAATATACCACCTTTTTCACCACGAGGACAGCCAGGCAGTGGAGCAGGATGCCAGTAAAGATTGTGCTGCCTCCATCCTCAGAAGTTTTCAAGACCTAACTAGATAAGGTCCCAAGCAACCTGATCCAGTACTGTAGCTGGCCCTGCTTTGAGCAAGAGGTTGGGCTACAAACCTCCTGAGGTTCCTTCCAGCCTGACTTGTTCTGTGAACCTCTTTTTTTTTTTTTTTTTTTTTTTTTAATACAGTTGCCCTTGAGGCAGGAGTGAGGACAGGGGTATGTGGTTTGTTAGAACCCTGAAACTTGTAGGATGCTCTTGTGGCTATTTCTGGCTTTCTCTTGCTCCACACAAACCTATACAATAGAACCATGGGAGCTTTGGCCCTGTGCTTGTGCGTTTGCTGGGTAGAGCTGCCTGCTCTGTGAGGTGCTACTGCAGAATTGTAGGAAAGAATATGACCATAACAGCTGTGCAGGAACAGTTTAGCTCTTCTGAAACAAAAACAACAATAAAAAAGTAGTCTGAGGTATCAGCAGTCCTACAAAAATCTGTTTTATTTCAAAACTGCCTCTGATTTCTTTTTGAGGTTACTTGGGCAAATGATATGAGTGGCCCGTATGAGTTTTCTCATATTTTCATTGACATCTATGAAATCAATGGTTTTTTAGTACTGACACTGCTATCAACCTCCTCTTGTGTTTGACGCTGATTCAAATAACTTTCTTGATTGAAATAACATCTTTAACTTTCCATGCCCAAGTGGCCAGCTTCCCTGGCTCCGCTAACTATAGTGCTATCTCTTGCTCAGCATTTCATTATGTATAAACACCAAAGATGGATTCCTTTTCAGCTGTATCACACTTTTTTTTTTTTTTTTTTTTTTTGTTGCCACATGTTTCTTCACATCAAGGAATATCTGTTTCTTATCTCTGTGTGGATTCCCCCTATTGATTCTGTCTCCAGGGCCATGTCTGCTTTGCACAGATTAATTTCTGCCTCCCTTCCCTCCAGTAGGGCTTAATTAGACAACTTAATCACATTGGCACATCTCTCTTTACCTGGGCCAGTGAGTGAGAAGCCATGTGGAGTGTTAACTTCACAGGGCTTCACAGTTAGATTTAATGTTTCGGGCTGTTCCTCTGCTTACTGCACTTGATTCAAGAGACTGGTGTCGGAGAGCTGCTGGCTTTGCAAGTAGTAGTCTGAAGTAGCTGAGCTGCCTGCTTCCTTGCTTCAGAAGGACTTTGGGTGCAGTTTAATTCCTAGAGTGTGAAAGAGCACGTCAGACCATGGGTTTACAGCCCTCTGTCTAAACACAATGCTTAGCTGAGCCTCTAGAGAAAGGTAAGGTGATGCCGCTCTCTCTGAAGATGCCTAGGGATGCGATCTGCGAGGCACAGGCCATGCACCTTTAGCACTAATGTTTTGTCCAGTGCAGAGCACGAGGTTGCTCTCTGGGAAGGGAGGATTGTGGTTCATGGTCGCAGGGCTGCAGGGGCTGCACGAAGCAGTCTGCATGGGCTAAAATGCATAACACAGTGGAGAGAGTAGAAACTGGGAGCTGAAAGCTTCTTTGCCTGCTGCTGTAATTTAACACATCATTCCTTCAGTCTTGACATTTCTCTGTTCCTGTTGGCTTAGGGTGTGGATGAGCCCTATCTGCTCAGCCCTGGGGGGCAGGGGGCTTGGAGAAAGACCTCTTCCAAATGCTCTTGGTAGCCTGGAGAGCTGAAGGAGGATGGCTGTAGGATGTAGGACTGCAGGATGTGCTGGAGCTGTGTCCCTGTGTTTGCGCTCTGGTTGAAGTGATGATGGTGGGGGAGGCCGTGTGCGGCAGGGGGAGGCGATGACGTCAGAGATAATAGCATTGTGAAGGGTTGAGAAATAGGCTGAGGGGGGCTGGGCATGGGTGGCAAAAGTGAAATGAGAGCAAAGTATGCCAACAGTAATGAAGTGCCAGAAGTGACAAGCCCTTGAGGTGGCAGGCTGGGATAACAGTTCATAAAACAAAAACACGCTTATCTGCTCTGGGGTGGAGTTGTTGCTGGTTTTACAGGGAGATAAAAATAAGGATTCGGACAGAACTTCGCTCATTGCCAGGCCTGGAGCTGCCAAGAGAGGGCAAGGAAAAGCGGGTATTCTCTGCCTGTGGGAGGCTCTTTACCCAGAAAGCACAGATCTACTTCTTTCCTCCCCGTTGCTGTCTTTTCCAGGGTATAGCCATGTTGGCTGTGATAACCAGGTGAATTTACTTGGTTGTTCAATGGGGCTGTGCAGTCCTAGCCCTTGGATTGCTGTTGCTGTGGCAGGGGTACATGCTTCTCTGTTTTTTCTGGTTGTTTGTCTTGACTCTGTTTGCTTCCACTTGCTGGAGGTGGATCAGGCCTCTTGAGTTGCATTTTGCTACTGTAGATAGAATAGCTTGAGTTTTTTGTTTCTGTTTTGTTTGACAGAAAGTGAAACGACTGACAGCGTTCCAAGTGATGAAGAAAATGCAGAGGTGAGTGTTTTGGGGATTTTTAGCACTTTGGAGCAAGGTCTCAAGAACAATGTCCTGAGGTATTCTTCCTCCCTTCTCCTTTTGCAACTCTGTCTACCAGTAGAGTGTTCATTTTAGTAATAACTGGGGGAGAAAAATAAACCAGGAAGGTTCAAGGGAGAGAGACATTTGGATGATTGTCACAGAATGGGTATCTCTACAAGTTCTTCCCTCCTCACCTGTCCAAATTACAAGGAGATTAATTAGTGTGATAAATGTTCTGGCAAACCAAGGGCAATGCCAGCTAATTTGTTAATATGATGCATTGACATGGCTGGGCAGTGAATATTTTATCTTGGTTGAAAGCACGCTCACTTTTGTTTTCCTTCAATGGCACCTGAACTCATACAGTTGGAGGAAACGCTTAACATGTATGATAGAAGTGCAACTGGAATGTTTGAGGTGAGGCAAAAAGCTTTCCCAGCAGTCAGTTGGGTGTTGGTGGGTGAAAGGAATCCATGGAGAAAATACCCAGCCCATGATTGTTTCCTGAGTTACACCTATGCAAAACCAGCACTTGCCTTTTCTTTTGGAGCTGCCATCAATTGACCAGGACTACTGATCTCTATGGTTACTCAGAGGCCAGGGGAAGCTTACTGTGCTCCTGCTGCATTTTTGCAGAAGTCCTCATGTAAACCTCTCTCCCGCTGTTCCCCCCCCTGCCCTGCCCTGGAAAGCCATCTGAATCTTCCTTCTTGAAGAGCTGCAGGTTGTGCAGCATCATAAGGGCACAGCTAACCCTCTTGGGTTTGTCTCTTGTGCCTTGGTTAGGGTGAAGCCTGTGTGTAGACTGACGGTAATAACTCCCCAAACCTCCTTTGACAGAATATGCCATTGTAGCATGTGTGATGGGGAAAGGACTGGATGCTCATCTTTTCTTGGCAAAGCTCCTCCCTGTGCTGAGTGACACACCATCAAGTGACAGTGTTTTTCCCAGCAGCCTCACCTGTGTTGACAGTTTGGGTGGTGCTGTTTGAGAGGTCTTGGGTTTCTGTGCTTGCCTGCTGGCAGGAGGATGCTCTCTCTGGTAACAGAGGAGACACTTCCATTTGGAACTCTGAGAGTGCTTGGTTGTCTGTGTCCATTTTTGTCTCCAGCATGCTGGGAATAAGGCCTTTATTTCCTGTCAGAGGAGTGGGCAGAGCCTCTTGAGTGCTGGAGAGCCACCAGGGTTTAGGCACACGACTTCAGAAAGAGAGCAAGGACACTCAAAGCTAGCAGCTAGAGGCTCAGGCTTTTAGTGATGGGGTAATTCCTGGCCAATTTGTGGGTGTTTCTGTCTTCGTCTTGTTACTCAGAGCACTTTGTGGAGTCACATTTGTTTATATAGTCTTTCCTCCTTTCTTGCCCCGCCCTCCCACCCCCTGCCCCTTTTCTAGGGACGACTTCATTGGCAGAAGAAAAACATTGAAGGCAAACAGTATCTCAGCAATCTGGGAATGAGGAACACTTCTCATATGCTTCCCAGCATGGCGACTTTTGTAGCCAACAAGCCTGACCTCCAAGTCACCATCAAAGAAGAAAGCTGCCCACTGCCTTACAACAGCTCCTGGCCCCCTTTCCCAGACATCCCTCTGCCACAAGTAGTGTCCACAGCCTCCACAAGCAGCAGCCGGCCAGACCGCGAGACACGCGCCAGCGTCATCAAGAAAACATCAGACATCACCCAGTCGAGAGTCAAGAGCTGCTAAGCCTTTGACGGTGTGTTTTTTTAGCTTTGTTTTGTTTGGGTTTGTATTTTATGTTTCTCTAGGAGAGGTTCATCCCTTGACGCACATGAGACAAATCTAAGGTAAAGCCTTGGCAATATAAACCATTGCTGTGTCCAACTCCAGTGCCGGAGTGTTTTTAACTCAGGACTCCAGCCGTCAGTATGTACACCCGAACCCAGGCGGATTTCCAAGGTTGCTGTGTAGGCAAACAACCCAAGAACTTTGGCCCACTCGCAGGTTCCACTGTTTCATAAGAGGACCAACTGACCACAAGGGAAGTGGTGCTGCTGCGCTTCTTGCTGTCAAGGCTGTGATGGAACTGAAAGCCTCAGAATGGAAGAGAAAATGTGAACTAGCTGGAATATTTTTAAATAAAGAAAAATCTATTGTGAATATTGTACATAGTGCAGTACTAGCAACGTTGCAGTCTGCTTCTGCACCTTATTAAGAAAGCACTTACAAAAGGCCTTTTATTACCTTGCTCTACTTAATGGCACATTGAAGGTCCCTCCCCACCAGTATTCTTTTCCAAGGCTATTCTTGCTAAAGTGTCTTTAAAGAATAGAGGAAAGGAAAGGAAAGGAAGTTAAAACTTCCATGTGGATTTCATACGTTTTGAGACTGCTTTTCTCATGTTTGTTTCTAATCTGCTATGCTTGAATGCCGCGTGGTACAATAGGAAAAAAAAAAAAGAAACCTATTACAGAGATATTATGCAAATTCCCAGATTTAAAAAAAAAAAGAAAAATACTCTAATTCTAACCAGAGCAAGCTTTTTTATTTTTTATACAGGGGAATATTTTATTCAAAGTAAAATTCTAAAGTGAATATAATTTTTTTTAATCTTTTCTACAGCAAATTTATAATTTTAAGATTCAATCCTTGGTTATCAGCAGTTATTACATCCTTGTGGCACATTTTTTTTTTTTTAATTTTGTAAAGGTGAAATAGCTTTTATGAGCTCATGTAGCAATCAGATTATCCTGTGGATTGATAATAAATATGGTATATAGTTAAATTTTTAATAATCCTCTTGTTTGTCTCTCTTTTCTAATCTTTCAGAAGCCCCAGATGGCATGGGTTTGATAGGTGAGTGTGACCTCTCGGAGTGAGCAATTAGTGTGAGCTGTATTTACGATTTCTGGAGTACTCATCGAACAGGATGGGAAGTCCTGTGCTTGAGGCAGCTTGAGGTAGAAAGAGGAACTAGAGTTTAAAGGTGGCATGCTGGGGTTTGACCTCATGTGCAGAGGTTGGGAGATGGAGCACCTCCTCTGCTGTTGATCTTACGAAAGTCTACCCTCCACCCAACACAGGCTCAGCTGTGCTTGCCCCATTCCTCATAGATCTCTGTTTAGCTTGTTCACAGTTTTGTTGTCTGGAAAAAATCTCTTATTCCAGAGTGTGGAGCAATAACTCCCTGTTAGTGGAGTGAATCAAAAGTCCAAGGAACAGAGGAGGGCCATGAAGATGGTCATGGGGCTGGAGCACCTATGCTGTAAGGACAGGCTGAGAGAGTTGGTGTTGTTCAGCCTGGCTCCAGGGAGACCTCATAGTGGCCTTCCAATGCTTAAAGGGGACCTACAGGAAAGAGCGGGGGGGACTCTTTATCAGGGAGTGTAGTGACAGGATGAGGGGTAACAGTTTTAAACTGAAAAAGGGTAGATTCAGATGACATACTAGGAAGAAATTCTGCCCTGTGAGGTCAGTGAGACACTTGAAAAAGGTTGCCCAGAGAAGTTGTGGATGAATTCCCCCCTGCCAGAAGTGTTCAAGGCCAGGTTGATGGGACCTTTGAGCAAACAGGTATAGTGGAAGGTGTCCTTGCTCATGGCAGGGGGGTTGGAACTGGGTGATCTTTAAGGTTCCTTCCAACTCGGACTGTTCTATGATCCCCCAAGGGTTTCAACATCTACCATGAGATGGCAAGTTGTGATTCCTTTGAGGGAAGCTATTCAAGGTGTGCAGTGGCTTGCAAGGTTGCGTGATGGTGGAGGACAGGCTCTGCCATAGACTCTGAAGTGCTGTATGCTTTGGGCTATTGTCATAGGCAGAAGTTGAGAGCACGTACCCTCTTGTGGGTTTTTTTTTTAAGCTGTTGGAAGTTGCACAGATTGATTCGGGTATGTAAAATATGTGGACACAGAGTGTCCTTCAGGTGTGATTACCATTCTGATACCAACTCAAAAGAGAGCTGAGTGCCATGTATATTAGGCTGATAAGCAGTAATGTGCACAAAAATCACTGTATCACAGGGAGATGTTCTCACTGGCTGTTGAGAAGAGAAAGCAAACAGTAGGATTTTGCTGTGTTTTTAATCTGATGCCGCAGTTCTAAATTTCATCAAGTCTGTGTGAAACTTGCAATCTTGTCATGTCAACCCGCTGCCTGGTGGCCTGGGAGCACAAGATTAGAGCTTTGGTTAGTCTTGGGAGGAGGAGGAAGGTCTGAATGGTATTTGAAGTGAGGATGAAAACTCATGATGTTTGAAATGGTCGTAGGTAAACTTTCTGATTTCCATCCCTTCTATTTGGTTGTGCATTTACCCTTCCAGTGGCCCTCTGGGTCCAGAGGCCACAAGGTTTTGTCTTTCTTCAGGAGGTTGTGTCTACACAAGTGTCTGAGGGGATGTTACGGTGATTCTCTGGCATCCCGAGATGCCAGCAGTGTTATGAGGCTCATGGCAGGTTTCTTTTTCTTGGTTTTGGGCCTCACTTGGGATTATTTTTATATTTTCTTAACACAGTGTGCTTTGTTTTTTGGATTTTTTTTACCAAACTTCACAGCTAAATGTTGCAAGTTGCTCTGTAGCATCTCCTAGCCCCTTTTAAGATGATGAGCTCTTGCTGTTAGGGAGGGACCTCATAGACAAGCCAGGGCTGTACCCTGGGGTACACTGAGCCCAACCTTCTGTTGAAGGCAGGATCTTGGAGTAGGTTATCCAGGGCCCTGTCAAACCAACTCTTGAATATTTCCGGCAAGGAAATTCCCTTCTAGGCTTCATTAATCCCTTTCTTCCAGCTTTTCTTGGTATGGCAAGTTCCCTGCCCTGAGGCTGTCCTCAAGGTAGGGTTTTGGCTGTGGGGCTGGGAGCTGCAGGTGGAGAGTGGCTGGGAATGGTCTTTCTGGGGAAACTTTGTGTTTGGATAAGAGTCATCTCCTGATTACTGTGGGGAAGGAAGAGTTTGGTGAGGTAGAAGAGAAAGGCCAGAGCTGCAGTTCTGCTGGAGCTGGGAAGGGGCTGCCAAACTCCGTGGAGGGCTGATGTGCTAACCCTCCTCTTGGGAAGGCTTATTTTTGGAAAGGTGGGTCTGCAGCGCTGGGGCTGGGGGAAGGAGAAGGCTCAGTTATGTGGGGCTGGAAACCATCACACAATATAAACCAAGCACTGGCGCTTATCTTCTCCTCAGAGGAGTATTTAGTCTGTGGATGGAGAGAGGCTTTTGCCTCTGGCACAGCCTGGGTTTAGTGCTAAGAGTTATGGCTGAGAGAAAGCCCAGAGGTAGGACTGTGTGGCGGCTGGAAAGGATCTTCCAGAATAAACACGGCTGACTCAAGGCTTTTCCTTTTCTGAAAGCAGGGCTGCTGTTTAGCTCTGCTGTGACCTGTTCTCAGCATTTGGGTTGATAGTGCTAAATGTTGGCACGTCTCTGCAGGCCTCTAGGTGAGAGGCCATGTCCCATGCATTACATACAGCAAGAGGCAGTGGGCTTTCCTTCTTCATAGCAGTGGTTTGAGCTCCCTGCCCCTCACCTGCAGCACTGGGGAAGCAGCTCGGAGGCCTTGTACCTTCCTGCAGAGCCCCTTTTTATGTCTGATCTTGCACAAGTGCTCACTGACCTGAGTCCTGTGTGTCCATCCGAGACAAGGAACACATCTGCCCTTTTAAGGCAAAACATTTCAACTTTCTCAGCCCTGGAGGATCACCCATATGCCAGCATGGAGCCTGGTCTCCAACAGGGCTGCCAAAGAGGAGTGAGGACTGAGATGCTTTTCTTGCTCATCTTCTGTGACTTTGGGTAAGAACCTGCCTTCAGTAGGAATAAGGAGATGGTTGCCCAAGGGCTGCCTGAGTGTTTCTAGTTATATAAGTATTTGTCTGCAAAGTAAACTGTCACTTGCCAGAAGGATTTGCTACTCTTAGCATCTGAAACTTGGGAGTAGCCAACAGGAAAAGGCAGGCACCTCCAGTTTGACTAAGACATTAACCACACAAGAGTCAGCACCAGCATACTGATGATCAGGTAACATGGCTCGCTCTCCCCTTGGTCCTCTGAGGAGGGCAGCTGAGCTGCAAAACCACAAACTCCCCCCTGCTTCAGTAGCTGTGCAATAAGACACACACACACATATCTGGGAACGTCATGCGTACTTGTTCCATTCCCCTCTTCCCAGGGCGAGGTATCTAAGCACAGGAGTTACAGTAGGTATCTGTAACACCATTCCATCCAAGAGAATATCCACTGTGCAAAGACGGTGATGCCCCTGCAGCTTGCTCAAGCCAAAAGCAGTCAGCCAGCCACAAGGTGATGTAAATGCAAGGGAGGATTTCTTTGGGCTGTAACATCAGACGTTTATTCTGAAATACAGAGTGTGATTACCTTTGTTATCTGTGCTTGCGAAGCTATGCAAAGTCATTAAAAAACGTGCAGCCTTTAATAGTGCAACCACTAATCTGTCTTTGAAACCCTGGACACCAGGTGCCTGTCCATGAGCACTACTAGTAATACCAAGTTAATCTCGTTGTGCAGTTTTGTGATGTGGTCGGCAGGTGAGTCTGCAGAAATCTCCCTGAGCGGAGGTTGGTAGGGAGGTAAGGACCAGGCTGTCCCTCTGCAGCATTCACATGGCTTGTGGCCAGGGCACTGCCTGTGCTCTGATAGCTCAAGCAGTCTCCTTCAGGGGAGGTCAGCTAGCAAGAAGCCGTGATACCAAGGTCTCTGGCAGTCTGATCCCCATGAAAGGGCTGTCTGTGGGGCTCAGGAGAAAAATCATCTGGGGAGTAGAACTGGAGAAGATAGATTTGCTTGGGATCTGGGATGTGTGCAGAGGTGTTTCTTGGGGTGGGGGATATTGCTGAAGCTCCCCTTTTGGTTACGGCATTCACACATCCTCCCTCCCTCCCGCTACCTTGTCTCCTTAGGAACTTTCTAGTGAAGTGTTAACCTACGCCTCCTCCTTGGTGAGGACCTAGTGAGAGCTTCCTCTTCTACCCAAGCACCTGTTTTCTCAAACTTGTAGGAATTAATCAGTACTAGGACACATCTTACTGCAGTTACAGAACAATTTGGGTCAGGCAGCACCTCTGGAGGTCACCTGACCCAGCCCCTGCTCCAAAACTTCCAAGGTAGGTCAGATTGCTCAGAGCCTTATTTGGTCAAATTCTGAGTACTGCAGATGGAGACTGCTGTCTCTCTGTGCCCCTGCCCAGTGGTTTCAAGGTATGAAGGAGGGGTGGGGGCACAGGCTGATGGGGTTCAGCATAACAACACGTATCTTAGATCCTTGAACAATCAGAGGTTTAGTTGATGGAGCTAAAGGCTCCCTGTGGTATCAGCCAGGGGCCTGGCTGCACAAGATACTGCAGCCACAGAGAGAGTTGCTTTGAAGCCTGAGAAGAAGCGAGGAATGGTGGTATTTAGTGAAAAGGAAATTATGGAGCACAGGCTCCTCCTGTATTTGCAAATTTACTACAAGGAGAATGATCCCCCATTTACTATGGGTGCCTTTGCCCTCGGCTATTGTAGACACACATTGCCTGGGTTTTTGTTTCTTGGGCTTTTCAAAACTGGCTGAGTCAGCCTATTCTCACTTGGAGAAGGCACCAAAGTATAAATATTTCTGTAGCACCTAAGGGGGAAAAAAAAAAGGTCAAGTACAGGTTCCTGGGGATTTAAAAGATGCAAATCTGACACATGCTGTGAGGGTAATTTTACATGCTCTTCTGTTCCCATCCCAAACATGAGTTTACTGAGTGGATGGTGCCTCGAGGTAGATGGTATTTTCCATAGAGGGCATATATATACCTGTGTGTAGGAGATGAATTTACAGACAAGGCAGTTTAAGGGAAGCTGGAAGTTCTGTTTGAAGGGGATCTGTTCCCTTGCCCAGGAAAGCTAAGCCAGGCATGTCCATTTTTTTGTGGGGCTTGGAAGGGACCAAGAAAGCTGGTGGAGGACTCCTGCAAAGGCAGGATCATCCTTTGTATAACTCAAGTGAAATAATGAAAAATGAGGGAGAACATGGAAGGGGGGGGAAATGGCCCCAAGCATAAATTTATCCAGGTGTGCTTATGAGTCACATAATATTACAACCCAGGTTCCTGCTGGTGTCTGTGGCTGCAACTCCTGATGTCCTCCTGGAGTCCAGCAAGGTCCTCACACACAAAGACATTCAAATCCCATTCAAAATGCCAACAGGTGAGTCAGATCAAAATTCCCCAGTACTAGGCCCACCTTTTTGGTTTTGTTTTTCCCTCAGTGGGCAGCAATGGCATCAGGTCCTATTTGTGTGTAACCACCTGACCATGTCCCCTGCCCCATGCATTGGGGCGGTGAAGTTTGTTTTACACCCTGATGCAGTTGCACCAGGATGTAAACTGGAAGGACTGGGAGGCAGTAGCTGTACGTAGCCTCTTTGCCACAGGACTGCAAAATACATTGACTCTGCTCTTGGATAAATGGGACAAAGATGCATCTGTAGGAAGGGTGAAAACTGTCTGTGCCTGTCCATGCTTTGGGTTTCCTCGAGGCTCCTTGAAGTCACCAGGTTTGCTGCAGGACTTCTGCCTGGGCCAGCAGAAACTGCCTTTGCCTTCCCTCTCAACCAAGACGCATCTCTTGCTCATTTCTTTCTTTCCCATCCTGCTTGCAGCTGGAGCTTCCCCCAAAGAGGTCAATGGGTGCTGCCACAGGCCTGTGCAATGGTGGCCTTGGAAGGGTGTGCATGAGGGCCTGGAGCTGGGTAGCGGGGACTTGCCAGCCCATACATGGGCATTTCTGCTGCTGGAGAGGCTGCACCACCTCCCTGCTGATGCCATGGCAGGAGAAAAGGTCCACTGACCTCTTTCAGTGAGTGCTTGGAGGAAGGTTTCCTCCTCTGGTAAGAGCAGCAGGTGCAGGATTTTTCTGTCAACAATAATGAAAATGGTGGGGAGGAAGGAAACCACAGGGGCCAGCAGTGACTGCTGTCCCCAGTAGGCACTTTGTCCAGGACCCTGGGCTTTCTGAGGAGGTGAAGGTAGTTGCAGTCAGGCTTGGGATGCATGAAATCCAGCAACTGGACATTACAGCTCCTTGAATGAGTTTTACTGTGTGTGTGGCAGCTTTAAATAAATCAGAAGCCCTATCTGAGTTCAGTGTATTATTTTTTGATGAGTAGCTGATGATAGGTAGCTCCTTTGGGCCAGTTCTGCTCTCAATTACATGCCTGTAGACTAAATAATTCAGTAGCAGCTAAAAGGTGTGCTCTGGAGCTTCCCACAGCTGCAGCTCAGAGCACTGCCCGGCCTCCTTGATCAGTTTGCGTTCAGAGCTAATTTTGGGCTGGTGTCAGGAGGTGAAATGTCAGTGGAAATGGCTCCTTGTTTTATGCAGGCTAATATTGGTGTAGGAATGAGGGAGAGGAACCAGAGTTACTGTTTTTATTTTAATTTTGTAAGGACCGCCTCTTTCAGACTATAGTGCTGTAGCTCCTCTCCAGAGAATACTTGGCAATGTTGCCCTCATTCCCTCTGCTCATTTGGTGTACAGGTTCTCAGATGATTTACATACCTCAGCCTGCCCTTTAAGCTTAGTCCTTTTGCATATGTTTTTCCAGACTGTTTCTTAGAAGAAGGTGAACTTCTGAGGCATCCAAACCCAGACAGCAGGCTGGGGATTTGCTGGGGTCTTGCTTTATTAACCCCTCACAGTTTCTATCCTGAAACATGGGGGAGCAGCAGGAAACTGGGCAGGTGCTGAGGACGTTTGCTGTAGCACTTGCTTTTTGCATGTACCCATTTAAAGATCTTATCTCTCACAGTCAATGTGGTTAAGTTTCAGTTTTCGGTAGTATTTTTACTCTCAAGCAAATTTTTTTTTCCTTTTTTTTTTTTTTTTTTCAAAAACTTAAAAAAAAAAAAAAAAAAAAAAAAAAAAGAAAATAACACCACCTGACTCACTGTAACATTTTGAAGGCCATTTTTTTTGTTCCAGTCACATGTGACAAGGCACAGATCTGTCAGGTGTAGCAGCCAGGATACCTTTCTGAACGCAGTTCTCTCAAGGGCAAGAAAATATGGCCACATAAATAGGGGTGCAGGTTTGTTTCTGGTGCAAGACCCTGAGAGCTAATGGCTGTTTAAATCCATTTAATGCCTGTGGTGTTGGGGTCAGTCTTACAGCCTGGGGCCGGCTGTGCCCAGCTCTCAGGAGGCAGCAATGTTCACTCTGGGCCACTTGGGTGTCCATAGCTCCTCCTGCATTCATTTTTGTTTTTCATTTTGCTTCTCCTCACAGCTTGCTTTCTTTGGCTGGGTTTTAACTGTTTCACACATACGCATGGAGTGACTGTAGCAGCTGGACCCTCCTTCATACCCCTTTCACTCTTTGCTCGTTAGTAAAGGAAAGAGGAGTTGTATAGCTTGGTGCTTTCACCTTCTCATAAGTCGCCTCCAGCAGCACTCCGTGGGGAACATACTGACACTGTCCTGTCCCCAGGGCAGAGACCAACATTGCCCATTGTGCTGCTCAAGCCTTTTGCCCCCAGCAGACAGCCATGCGATGGAAAACAATAAACTAATTCACATGGATTACATAAAACATGGCCAGCTGCCCTCATAGGACACCACACCTTCCTGTGGGGTGCTGCGGGAGGTACCCCACTCTGCATAGCCACCTCACTTCTGGCCTGAGGGTGGAGGACCCTGCAGATGATGCTGTTTAAGGCGCCTTTTCCTAAAAGCTGTTTCCCTGAAAGTTTCCGCTGCCCTGGCACACATGACATGACTCATCCTTGTATTTGCACTGTTTCCAGCTTCCCTTTGCATTTGCCATACTTTGTTGGAGAAAATTAGATGATTCCTGTTTTGCTGGAAGGCCGTACAGTGCCATGGCATGGTGCACTTGGGAAGAATATTGCTATGTCTCCAGTGACTGCTGTTTGAAGACACAAGTTTCTTGTTACTACAGAGGGACTTTAGGAACATTTTTGGTTTGGTTGGTGGAGGAAATTTTACAGGGGTAAATGATGAGTGTAAGCAAAGCTGATACAGGACTTCTTCAAAGGCATTTCAAAGAGCTGTTCTAAAATGAATCAAATGTCAGTGCAAACTTCCTGCAAACACCCCAAAAAGATCAGTTTAGAATGACTTACCTAGAGACCAGTGACACACTCTGCCAGGCCTAGCCCTCTCTGCTCTCCTGGGGAGGCTGCCTGGGTACCCCCATGCCCTGTGCCAGGCTGAGTCCATCTTCTCTTGGGGACCTGGATATGGCCAAGCATCTCAACCAGCTCCTGCTGCAGCTGGAGAGCAGCAGTGCAGCACTCCCTGACAGCACAGCAGCTGGGAAATGTGCACTGGGGAATTCACGACCCAGTAACAGCAAGCCATTCCTTGCAGGGCTGTGTGGCTGCCTCTGCTGAAGCTATCCTCACTAGAGCCTGCTCATTGTATGGCTTTACAGTTTCAGGCTGCCAGTGGGATGGAAGAGAAGCGAAACCAGAGCAGCACAATAGATAGCAAAGAATTACATTTACAGCAAGTCCACATATTTTAATGGGAATCGGTTAGCTGGGTTCTAAATTGTTTTACTTAAAGCTCAGGAATTTCCATCTGAAGGTCTTTAAAAGCAGACAGATGATACTAAATCAAGTTCACTGTGGGCTTAGCTATGGGAACAAGGTATCCCATCCCACTGATATGCTCTGACTGCAGCAAATGCTAATTTGAGGTAAGGTAGTCCTGATGAAAAGGGAAAAAAGGGAATTAGCTAAAGGAGCATCTGTCCCAGTGGGTCAAAAGGATGATATTTTTATTTAGATGCTTTAAATAACTGAACACAAGCTCGTTGTGTAAGCAGCTTCTTGCTGCTTCAGGGGACGGAGAGCATTCAGGCACAGGACAGCCCTATTCATGGCTGCTTCATTAGGATTGTTGCCCCTCTCGCTGTCTGAGCACATAAACAGCACAGACCCACCAAGCTAAGACAACATCCTGCCTGGGTCGCTTCAGGTAAAGCCAACAGGATGTGCAGTGACTTCCCTTCCCTCGGTGCCAGGGGCACAAACATCCCCAGCACCCTGCTGGGACCTAGTACCCACAGCCAGATGCATGCTGTCCAGCAGCAGCAGCAGCGGGCACCCTCTAAACAGAAGTCTTTTTTTTATTCCCTGTGCTAAATGACACACAATGCCAAGGCACTCCATTGCCTTATGAAGGAAAGCCTGGGCACGGCAGGGGTGCAGCTGCCTGTTTTATTTTTGTCATCCTTTGGATATTTCTTCATGTGCTGACTTCAAGGAAGTTGTTACAAAGATAGGCTTCAGCTTTAAAGAGTGGCGTGTGGAAAAGCAGACTGCCCACCCCAAGCCACTTGCTTCCAGTGGAAGGGGGAAGGGCATCAAAGGTGAGGCTGGGCTCTGAAGTCCAACAGGGGACCTGAACACTGCTGAAGCCCAAGGATGAAGGAAAGTAGGGTTGAAGATTTCCAGAGAAGGTCTGCCATGGGGTCTGGGCA
This sequence comes from Ceryle rudis, assembly GCA_033439905.1. Lineage (NCBI taxonomy): Eukaryota > Metazoa > Chordata > Aves > Coraciiformes > Cerylidae > Ceryle > Ceryle rudis. Next base: position 9,326 of record JAAGNO010013669.1, on the reverse strand, counting down.
AAGGCATCCTGCCCAGACCAGCACCTCTGCTGCTTTTACCAATCTTTTTGGTTGATCTGGAGAAGAACGTGGCTTATCCCTTAGAGCTACAACAGCTCTCATGCTATATCCCTAAAACCTGTGCTAAGTAACCTCCAAGATCCTTGTTAGCACAGAGCAAGTTAGCAATGATACCCTCCAGGACTGCTACCCACAATGGCTTGTATGCTGCTGCTTGAGATACCTCTGCATCAGGAGTGATGGAGCTATATGGCTGCACCCTGACGTGCTGAGGGCTCAGCCTGATGGGGACCACTGTAGCTCACAAGCCAGCTGCATCTTGCCCAGGCACCTCTCTGTGGCAAACCAGCTGTGTTTGGCCAAAGCCCAAAAGGTCCGCTTTCTGAATGCTTTATTTTGGTTTGAAAAGAGCAGGGACCCTCTTTCTTGGAAGGGTATACTATGCTCCTGGGTAAAAATTTGTGCCCAGTACATGCCCAGAATTTTATCTGCATGATAAAATTTATCTGCATTGGCTAAGGCCAGTTCTTCTGGATGTTTGGCAGAGACCAAGCTGGTGAAGACATTAGTCTTAGAAGCTGACCTTCAGCTTGGTTTGAAGATCTTTCACATGCCCCTCATTGTAGTGGCAGCACCTTTCATAAAGGTCAGTCAGTCCCATCCTTCACCTGACAGTCTGCACATCTCCCTATGCATCAAAAAATAGCAGTCACTGCTTTTTCTGCAGTGCTGCCTTGGAAACTCACACTTGATACTTTCTCTAGGGGGAAGTCCACACCATACACCATTGCTGCTTTCCAGGATCCGGGGCAGAGCCTGATCGCCTTGTTTCCAAGCTGCCTGCTGTCATGCTTACAAATACCACAATATAAATAAACTATACGCTATTTATATTTTTATAAGTTAAAGTTCATTCCTCTCTGGCCCCGCTTCTATTTAAAATCCTGCTAAGCTGAGTGTCTCCTTCAAATACAGAGGCATTTACTATCAGATGGGCAGCGCTGCCCAAGAGCCTTGGGCTCACCTCCATTTTCGTCACGACTCTGGGCAGCAGTTCTGGGGAAGTCTGAGCATGTCTTCCATAGGGACTGCATTCTCACTCTGTTTTTGTCCATCCCTGGTGTTTCTGCTCTGCTGGGAGCGAAACTCCTTTTCTCGTTGCTTCCTCTGACTGAGTAAATATGTGTTCAGTGTTGTGGTATTGTTCTTTGGGTTTGGGCTGTTTCCAGCTGATTAATTATTAGAGCCACACGGTAGCTTTTACAACAGGAGGACGGGGATGTGCGTCAGATCACTAACCCGACTGGACCGGTATCCTGTTTCCAGGGTTTTGGATGGCTTTATTTGGGCCAGGGCAAGTTCAGAATTATTTTTTCCATAGTAAATCCTCCGAGTGTTTACCAATCAGCATTTTGGGGAGTTTAGGAGCTAGAGCTTGCACCTGAATGACTGTATTTCATAGTCCTGATGGACACAACTTGCACAAATACGTCTGATTCCTTTTTTACTCTGTTCGTGCCTTTAGGCGCCCCAGTATCCTCTGGCAGTGAGTTTCTCCATCCAGCTACATCCTGTGTGAAAAAGCACTACTCTTCGACAGCTTCAGAGCAAGTGCCTGATAATTTAACCATAAAACAAGTATTCTGATTCCATCAGGTATACAGGCTAGGAAAGTAAAGACATGCTGTATGCGCTCAGATTTCCCTGAACCATGCACACATGAAATCTCGGTTACCTGGACAAATACACTAGTAAGTGAGAGTTTTCAGAGACACTCTCTGGGCACATGTAGCTGGTCCCACCTCTGCAGGAGCCCAGCTGAGACCTACAAAAACTAGATTTACTGGGTCACTGAGGCACCAGATGGAGACAAGTGGTTGCACGAGAGCTGCGGTTCATCAGTGGGTACTCCAGAGCGGAAGGCAGCTGGGTGGGTGTGCAGGGGCCCCACAATGCTGAGGCACCAGCAGTGATGACTTCTTGAGGCACCAATCTGAACCACGGTTGGCTTTCTCTTAAGGGTCCTGTGGCATGAACTGGAGCAGCATAACTGTACCAAGGGGCTAAAAATAGCATCTAGCTAATCAATGCTATGTTAAACACGTTGGGGTTTGTATGAAAGGTGGGTTGGGAGACCTGCTGTCAACGATGGGAAGGCTACCAGGGTGAGCAGTGTTTTCAAGCATCATCAGCTGAGCATGAGTAAGTGCATCACTGGTCCCCCCCCGCCATGGAAAGTGCTTCTGGGCCGCCTGCTGTCACGCTACCTGCCTGACCATGGGACTATGGCACCCCCAAGAAGGCAGTGCATACAAATGTCTTGCACATCTGTATTTCTGACTGTGCAAAGAAAAAAAAAGCCCACTGTGTAGCTGGAACAAACCTATTTTTGAGGGTTTTCTTTTTAAATGCTCGTCCTTCACACTGTTGTCTGGTGTTCACTGAATAGTGTTAGTTTCTTTCAAAGAGGAAGCAGGTGCTTAGAAAGGATTTGGTTTTGCAGCTGGGGGGGTCTATGGGGGAACTGCAGGATGTGTGGCCTTAGCTCAGCCCCCCTTTGCCTGTTCAGAAAGCCCCACTTTCAGTGAAGCTGTTTGTGCTGAGCATCCCTCCACAGCCCAGCCTGCGGGGCACTGGGCTACAGCTGGCCAGACCCTCCCAGGGTGAGCCAGGGTGCAGTCATGGTCACATGTGTGCACACATGTGTTGGCACGCGCAGGCTGTCCCAGCGGTGTGAAGGGCAGCCACCTGTCTTTAGTTTTTCTACCTGATAAAAAGCAGAAATAAGAGGGAAGTTTCTAAGGTGACAAAAGGGAGCTGAAAACAAGCATTGCTGTCAGGTGGGGGCCATGTAGAGAACTCTGAACCTTTGGGAGTCTTTCAAACTTTTGCTAGATTTGAGTGGGAAAGGAAGAGGGAGAAGGGCAACAGGGACTTGCTTCTCCGTCCTCTCAGCCTGCAGACTTCTACCCTTTCTTTCCAGCTTGTGTGAAAGTGACCACTGGACTAGGTTTTTGAGCAGGATTTCCTAGCTGGAGAAGCAGCTGGCATGGCTGAAATTAAGATTTGTTTTCTCCTGATTCACAGGCTTTTCAAAGAAATAAATGCAGGTAATCAATTTTAACCAGATGTTTATTTTATCTCATTGCTTCACCAATACTTTGACCATTTCATAGCAGCTCTGGATTAAATGTTGTTCTGTTATGTGGGACGTACAAGCCTGGGAAGAGTTCCCGCTAGCCACCCTCACTTTCATTCTCTGACAGCAGTTTGCACGCATGCCAAGTGAGCGTGGTTGTCTGTCATGCTGCTGCGGCATCTGCACCCAGACCAACACTCCGTGTGGCCTTGGGGACCAGCAGCGAGAGGAAGCATGCTAGAGATGGACCGATTTCCCTTCTGTCCAGTGACAAGGTACCCTACCCTTGGGCCAAGGCCACTGTAGAATTGAGGAGCTGGGGTCAGGTCCCTCTTGACACCCTACGTGAGAGCACCTGTGTCCTGTGTAAAGCTGAACCAGTGGAGAACCAAGCTGTGTGTTGTGTTGAGGGTGGAGTCTCCATACCCTGAGCTAGTCCTTTATTTCTGCTTTGCTGTGCCATAACTCCAGAGTTTGTGAGCTTATGCTGAGACCTGAATTGATTTATTTATTTTGAGCAGTGGTAAGGCAATTTACAAATGCAACAGAACATGGTATGCGGTGCATACATCAGATGTCATCCCCGCTATACCAGGACAGTGCTAAGACAGGATTCTGGCACACGGCAGTCTCTGATCTGTGTTAACATGTGATCACCTCTTTTAAGCCTCGTTTCCCTGTCTGAGGGGGAAACATGCATTTTCTTAGTGCTTCAGGAGTGTGCAACTGCACCCATGAGGGTTTATCCCTTCCCTGAAGCCCTATGTAATGAAGAGTCACACAAGTTCTTGAGCATCTTGCTTGTTCAGGCTGGCACAGCTTGCTCTGTTCATGGACAGGAGTTGCTCTAGCAATCTCTTTCTCTGTGCAAAACCCATATGTTACCCCTGCATGCAGCAGAAAACAATCAACCTGCAATATTTTGGTGTGCAACCTGTGAAGACTTTTCTCTTTAAAATTGCCACTGTGTCATGTGAGCTGTTTGTGGCAGCTGCTCCTGTTCCTCCCCAGATGTCTGGTATTGCTCAACACCAGGACTGCCTGGGCATGAGCCGGGAAGGGGGCTGTGTGCCCAGCCTCCCCCTCTCAGCAGTGCTTTGCACAGGCCCCACTAAACGGAAGGAAAAAAAGAAAAGAAATGGGAACTTCTTTTTGGAATCGCATCATAGCAAAACTGAGAGAAGAAGCGAAATTTAAATAAACGGGACTGGTTTTACTAAAGGGTGGTGAACTTGCTAACCTTTCAGTGAGCAGTTCCCATGCTGTGGTCTATGTAGGAATGGCTGGATTCAGTGCAACAGTTTCAACCCCTCATTTCCAGTCACTAATCTATATTAAATATCAGACAGTGTTGTATGAAACATCCCCTTGGTATCTTCCAATGCGCAGGGAAATCAGACTCCCTCCAGAGTGAAATTTATCCAAAGAAAACTGCTTAAGCCTCAGTTTCTGAGTTATTAGTAAAGCATTACATGAAAGAAGGTGCAGCTTTGTATATCCACTGTGGTTAATATGACATATCACATATTTATCTCGGACTAAAAAGAAATAGCACTTTGACTATTTTTCTGTATCTGCATGAGACGTCAGAATAAAAAAAAAAACAATACCAAAAGAGAAAGAAAGAGGAAAAGGAATGAATGCCAAACTTATAGTTGTGAAATAACACTTTGCAACTGAAATTTCCCTCAAAAACATATGATGCAATAGAAACACGGGCCTGATTTTCAGATGAATAGTTCTTACGATTTTCACTTACGAAGGCTAAGAGCACCACAGTGGGTACTTGCACCCAGCAGGGCTTTCAGAAGTGGGTGGGTGGTAAGACAAAATGGCAAGTCAGGAAGTTTCTGGCATCGATGTAGTGAAAAATCTGTCCTGAATTCCTTATTAAACCCTTGGAAGAGAATCTGCTAACAAGTACCTGTGGCCTTGCAGGAATTGCCAGGCACTCACCAGCTCTTCTCTGGTGGTAAATAGGCCCTGAGACTTCCTCTGTTTTCATCACTGCATCTCCCAGGAATGATCAAACCCAATTTTGAATGAAAGAGGAAAATCTGTTTGCAAATTGCAAAAGGGAAAAAATGAGATAAACCCAAGTGTGGTTCTGTAGCACATATGAGTAATTTGAACAATGATGCACTGAGTTATAATTTCTTTAGGAAATTTAATGAAAACTATGACACAGCTTCTGTAAGGTAAAGCTTTAGTGTGATCCAGACGTCAGAAAGCAATGTGTCCTCTCAAAGAAATGCAGGACAAAGCATTTCTTGAAATACCAGTGAAAAGTATTGTACTGGGCATTTGATAAGCTTCCCAACCTCAGGACAATATCTGCATCTGCTGCTCTGGCAAAAGAGAACATTTCATATTCCTTAGACAAAACTAGGCTAAGATGGAATTACAGCTGGGAGCAGATTAATAAACTCCTAGTAAAACATATTACAGGACCATAGCAATTATCTATCAAAACCAAGCATGCTAAACTCTTGACTTGAATAAGATTTGCAGGTAAATTTAGATGGAAATGTAAACACATGAACACAGGAAGACACAGACAGCCAAGCACAACAGGGATGACGGTGTCTCTACAAGCACGATGGCAGTCCAGCCATCAGGGCAGTAGCCCCCTTCATCTGCTCATCCTATGCATGAAGATGTCAAGGCTCTTCTTCCTCATGTAGCTGAAGCCTTGTTGGAGAGAGGATGGGTCCTGCTAGCAATTGCTCCAGAAGCCACCAAGGGCACTGTTAGACCTTTCGCGCTCAACCCCTGCTCCCTAGGCAAAGGCCAGTGCAGAGAGGAGGGCTGCCACTGGCTGCTTCATGGCTGGCTGGCTATAGCTCCCTTTTGTCACTCAAAGTTTGTATCTGTCCACTGTCACTTCTCTGTAACCTGGCCTTTCTCTGCAAAAAATGTAATCAGGATGAGAGTACAGATGTGTCCATGGCAATCAAAGACACATCCTCCTGTGTCTTTCTAGTGGTCTCCATATCCACAGTAAGCCCACATAAGACCTTGCCTGACCCCTTCCCTTAGCTTTCCAAGCATACCACCACTTTGCTTTTTAGAAATTTATAAAGTTCCAGATTAGAAGCAGTTACATCACCTTTTTGTATTAAAAACCAGTTATTTCTGGTAGTAATGGGAAGAGGGACACAAATTCTCTTGTGTTTGATGTTTTCTGGTGTCCAGACACAGTTTATGGTGGGTTAGCTGACATGCTTTGTTCTTTGACGTAAATGGCTCCTTACCCAAATATTTACTCTTGGGTGGGGTTAACAACATCAGTCCCACCTACTTCATACCTAAGGAGCCAGGACCACCATCCATCCCCTCAGCTCCAGTTCTGCCTGCTGATTTAGGAATAACCTCTCCCCCCATGCAGGGATTTCTTTAGACCCAAACCTGTAAATAAGCTTATTTTGAGGTTGGAGTTTCCAGTCATTTTTAGGTCAGACTGAAAAAGTGCTTCTGGTCGCAATTAAAACAAAACAAAACAAAAATGATCCTCCATTTCAGCTGAAGTTTAAAGGACATCTCATCCACGTTTTTCTTGCAAGAAACAACTTCTCACTCCCTCTCTCAAGGGGTTTGATGAGGTTTTTACATCTCCTTCTGACCTGAAGATACTTTTCCCCTGTGTATACATAGTGCCAACTGTCCCCGAGGCAGGTAAGCAGTGTCATTGGTTGGCTGTTGGGCTTCGCTTCAGCTCATTTCTTAGAAAGTACAAACCACGCTGAAAAGCTTGCTGAAAAGTCACTGCATGCCTTTGAAAGTGAAAAACCTGTGCCTGGGCAGGCCCTGAAAGTCTGGGTGTTATCATGAAGTTGTGAAAGCTCAGAGGTGATGGAGCTGCCTCGCAGACCTGGGTGGGCAGTGGATGGACAGGAGGTAGCAGAGCACCCCGTTCCTACCCCTCCAGCATCCTGTGACTTCACTGTAAGCAACTGGTATGTAACCACCATGTGATTTAATCATGTACTATGTTATGCAGCAGAGACAGTTTAAAAATATATTTCTTGGTGTGAGCCCAAGCTCCCTGTCCCCATTCCACATTCAGGGGTCTGTGCAAGGCAGAGTGTCTGAGCCTGGCTGTGATGGGTGCACAGGCAAGAGCATCACTCAGCAGAACGTGAACTGAGTGACTAGTTGCTATAGATATTTTGCACGGTGCCAGTGAATACACTGCCGTGGGTTGGTTTCACTTCTATTCTAGAACTGAAATTTATCTCTAACAGAGAGGTATAGAGAAGAAGAAACTGCACCGTTGTGAGCTTCTTGGCAAAGTAGATTTAGATGCAAAGCAGATGCACCACGGTCTGGACCAGGGGATGCAGAAATGGGTCTTATACCAGTGATGACCAGAGGCAGGCCCAGCAGTGACAGCCTCCCCTCCAGAAGTCCACCTCAGATAAGGTGTAAGGAAGAAACACATAGGGCAATCCTCAGGTGAGGGCATTTCCCCCACCCTGCACAACAAAATGTTTTTACCATTTCTAAGATTTCAGGTGGTGATGCTCAGCTGTTGCAAAAAAATGAGTTACTGGCCCATAGTCTGAGGACTTCTTACTGTTACCTGGTAGGCTGTGTTTTTAACAGGCAGTCAGGGAGTGTTAAGATCACTCTTACAATACACATCCTCAAGGGAAACTAATCATCAAGTGCTTGTTTTTGCCATATGAGTGTCAGACTATCCAACAACCCATTGACATACTCAAAAAACAGTATGCAGTTGGAAAAAATGCAGTTTGCATCAGATGTCTTGAATCAGATGGTTTAATGAGCACAACTTTTAGACACAGACTGTTCTCTGTACCTTCCTTATTCACCCGCACATAAAGGTTTGCAGGTGGTTTATGTGACATTATGGTCTACGTCCGGACAGCTGCAAGATGTTCAGGTTGTTTATAGAGACTAGTAGAGGACAAGCTCAGCCCTGGCCCCTTCCCCACCTACATACGAGGCTATATCTGGAACAAAGCGTCTAATGTTTGCACTGAACCTCATCAACCTCGCTTCTACTTGCAGAGCTGAAGACAGGAGGAAACAAAAGCAGAAGACTGCAGGACCTGAACACAAGTGCAGATGTTCACTTGAGGCTTCTTCCAACGCCCCACTCTACAATATAACTCTAACCTTTCCACTGTGATTCTGGTCAATATTTCTTTTAAATATGAGAAAAGGCACTTCTTGGAGGTCTGCAGCTGTGCATCCAGAACAGATACACTAAAGTATCTGTAACTTTAACATGACAGGGAAAACCTTTGTCCTCCCAACGCATCCCACTAGCCCTTCTCAGGCTTGTCATCACTTAGCAATTGTTGGTGTTCAGGCATGCTGCTGACAGCATTGTGTGAGCTGCTTAAACAGGAGAATCTCTGCTCTAGATAATGCAGCTGAATCATGATGAAACTTTTCTGCGAAAAGGTTTTCACCAGGGTTAGCCAACAGAGTTGTAGAGTGACCTATCTCAGACTAAAATGCCACATATCAAGAAACAAACTGGGGAAAGTCTCAGCTGAGAGAAAGGCTTAAGAATCAACATTACCTTCTGAAGGAAGGGATAACTATCATGTGGGCTTTTGTTTGCTGTCAAATACATTTGATGTAACTGTAAATAGCATTTACAGAGACTTTCTGCCTGACCCTGCAACAGCTATGAAACCCAAGGCTACCAGAAAAAAAAATCTGGAACTTCTGCTTGGTGTGCATTGAAGGCACTGCTCCAAGCTGCTGTCTCCCAGCTGCAAGGTGTGATGAAAGCTGACTCTGCATTGTGAAAGATGGTGTGATTGAGGAGCTTCATCTACAGCTGAGAAGATTACTGAGCTGACTGATGTAAGAGCAGTGACGTCTGAAGGCTTGTGTTTCATCCTCACAGAAAAGGTGCTTCAGGGATTGTGAGCCTCATAGCAGGCTTCATTGCTCTGGGTGTGAAGAAGGTTCCTTGCCATGTGACAGGAGATGTGACTGGATAGAGGGCCTCAGTAGAATTATCTCTCTTGGATTATAGGAAAAATATGTGATTTTTCCCATTTTCCAGAAATTAGTGGTAAGATTAGCTGATTTTTATGAACTGATTTTTTTTTATGCTGATTTTTTATGAGGAGAGAAGAGAAGAGAAGAGAAGAGAAGAGAAGAGAAGAGAAGAGAAGAGAAGAGAAGAGAAGAGAAGAGAAGA